>CATIXQ010000032.1:4831509-4878938 GCA_949711755.1 Leptidea juvernica
CACTTACCATCATCTTACCCGCTCGTTTGTCCTCCTATTTTGTTGTTCTTTCGTTTTAATTTTGCGGTAACTGTTATGATATTTACTTAAATTTTATTGTGTACCGGGCTTTCGGGAGTTTCATGGACCGAGTTTCGCACCTACGTCTCCATTCTCCAAGAACTTGGTATAAAACAACGCCTTTCGGTGTTAATACAGTGTCGCATTCTTAAGTACTTCGGGCACATCTCCCGGCGCGAGAGTGAGTCCATTGAGCGCCTTGTCAGGCAGGGCAAAGTAGAGAGCACCAGAGGAGGTCGGAGGAGGAGAGGAAGGTCGCCCATGCGATGGACCGACCAAATTAAGTCTGCTATGGGCGGTCCATTGTACGAGTGAAAATTGGCGAATGCTGGTGGGGCGAATCACATCTGCCACAAAAGATTTAACTTCGTGGTATCACGACCTCTCTGTCAAGAGTGTAACGACGAAGAAGAAGACCAGGCTTTCATAATGTGCATTAATTACTTAAGGTAACGAAAGTCTTTAATTTGATAAGGCTTATTACTGAATCCTATTATTTAAATATAGCTTTCGAATTACCACATTAAATGTAAATATTTTTTTTTAAATAGGCTTAAGTATTTTATTTTTAAACATGTTGGTACTATTGCGCACTTTTCTGTAGACTCTAATAAAAAAGAAAGAATCCCATCACTCATTGTTTTGTTATAACTCAAAAGGCAGCGTTTTCGATTAAATCTACCAGCCGGCCTGATTTTTCGGACATCTTCAACAATCATCGTCATATTTTATACTAGCTGACCCGGCAAACGTTGTTTTGCCATATAAAGTATAATTCACGCGATAGTTTTATAAGTAATAAAATATTGCCTATATTATAGCCTGTACATCATTTTGTTCTATTGTCAATAGTTTTTGCAGCGCACGCAAAAATAGGTTTTCGATTTTACACCTTGTGTTACAAAAAAAAATTTTATTACGGATCCCTAATTTTGAAAAAAAAAACATAGCCTATAGCCTTCCTCGATAAATGGAATACCCAACACTGAAAGAATCATTCAAATCAGACCAGTAGTACCAGAGATTAGCGCGTTCAAACAAACAAACAAACAAACAAACAAACAAACAAACAAACAAACACTGCAGCTTTATAATATTAGTATAGATGTAAAACCTTAAAATATTATGTACCTAATTCTTCCTCATGAATCCCTCTATCGTTTAGTGAACGGTATTTTAATCTCTTCATCAGTATTTTTGGAGTTAATCCCGAACAGATTGCTGATGTCTGTGGTCGGTTGGTCATGCATCCCTTAACGTCTAGTATTGCCAATGATGTTATATACATATAGATAATTCACGTCATACAAAACATAGCCGAAATATGACACATGCCACAAATGACACCATAGTAAGCTTCAACTGTCATATCTATACATTTCTGTTTTTACTCCAGTTGTTTAAAATATTATTGGTCAATAGGCAGCAATGTAAAGGGAGAGAAAGCGATGTGAATACTTGTCAATAATTGTACCATATATAATGAAAAAATATTCGTTTTAATAAATTATTCACTCTTTTTGCCAGCCCATCTTATATAAACAAAATAAACTTATCGGTGGTAAGTCACAACACCTTTTTTGAGTCGCTAACGTATTATTTGCACACTTCTTTATAGCACACTTTGACTTGGTGATTGACACACGACTAAGGAGAAAAGTGTGCTTTGTATTGTCTTTAAGTACACTTTTGCCGTTCTGCTTTCAGACTGCGAATGATACGTACATAGAACGTCATTGAGTATTGCTGAAATATTTAAGGTGAGACCTATCCTTGTTCGTGGCCGATATTAAAAATACATACCTGTAGTACTGCAACTTCTCCAAACCATTTTCGATGCATGCTGTTTTAATAGAATCTGGCAACTTATTTTCGTCTCCACCATTCGCTCTACGCGGTATGATTCTAGAAGCAGAAAACTTAAATCAATTTTAAATAATAATTATTATATTGTTTTGCGAAGCTGTTAAAAACGAATATAATAATACAATATCCCAAACATTATGAGGAAGCTCGCTGTTGCTCAGCGGGCAATGGAGAGGGCTATCCTCGGAGTTTCCCTACGAGATCAATAAGAAATGAGGAGATCCGTAGGAGAACAAAAGTCACCGAAATAGCCCAAATGATTGCGAAACTGAAGTGGCAGTGGGCAGGGCACACAGCTCGGCGGATGGATGGCCGTTGGGGCAGTAAGGTCCTCCAATGGCGACCACGTACCGGAGTCCGGAAGGGGTAGTGTTGGTAGGCCCCCCACAAGATGGACCGACGATCTGGTCAAGATGGCCGGAGTAGGGTGGATGAGGGGCAGCGCAGGACCGATCGTCATGGCGATATTTGGAGGAGGCATTTGTCCAGCAGTGGACGTCTTCCGGCTGATATGATGATGATGATGATCCCAAAAATATTTGTAAGTAGATGGCCAGACAGAGGTAGAAGAGTACCCTTAGTGCTACTTGAATCACCCCCAAGGATGATTCACGGTATTTGATTAATTTTTCTTATTAGGTTTTGGCCAATTTTTATCAGTTATTTTTTTATCATCCTCGAAACATAGGCAAATGGTAAGTTTTACATACTTGCAAAGTATGATTTTTACTTTTGTTTTTGCCTTAATGGTATCAAATCTTACTTTTTTTGTGAATGCAAGGCTTGCTAATTCATCTAATCAAGAAAAAATATACTTATGTCAATAATTGATGTCTGTGTGGAATATATTTCAATGTAGGTTTAGAAAGAAATTTAGAATTTAGAAAGAAATTAATTCTCAAACTTATGTCAGTTAATCTTGTTACGAATAGAGAATAAAATATAGTTATTGTAAGTTAATTAATAAAATATAGTTAAGTTATTGTATTGTATTGTACACGTTTTTTGTAATTGTTAACTCTTACATTATGTTTATGTTTAGCACTAGGTATTTAATTTAACATTGTAATTTTCGGCACTATAAGTCTTCTCTTCAATAATTATGTAACATTAAATTTGAAATTTTGTGACTGTTTGATGCCAAAATAAAATAAAATAAGTCGAGATTCGACAACGACCTCCTATGAAAATTCGCAGAACATATTAAGTATATGTATGAGTTATTCGGGTAGTCTTAAGCGCGTTCCACAACATGCACATCGCAAAAAATTTTTTTATACTTTTTTATGATTAAGGTATCAGACCTGACAAAAATGGAATACTGACATAATTTGAAACAGTAAACCCCTTATTCATAATGGTCCGCTAACTTTAAACAGCCGCTAAGGAGTGTTTTTTCTCATTCTGACTTAGGTCAATAGAAGAAGACAGAGTGAGAATTAGCAATGCTTTAAGTTAGCAGACCATTATGAATAAGGGGGTAAGGCATTACAAACGACAAATCAAGTCTCACCTAAGTAATTTGAGACACGTATTGTACAGATGTTCGCCCATTTCTTGTGCAATCACCTTGATTCGTTCTTTTTTTGCACGTGCTACTCCGTCTCTTAATTCTGCTTCCGATTCTTTACTGAAAATAAACATATACATTAAACAATTCCATATAAAACTCATTAATGTCTGGACTGTCTATTATAGCATCACTTACCAAAATCTAATGATAAATTCAAAAATTTCTTTCACATCCTTTGCAATCGTAACAGCATTCGCTTCCGCCTTTTCATAAACAGAGTTATTTTCAATATGGTCATCGTAATCTGTATTATCGTTATTTCTCGATGTTTCAAATGTATCATTATGCACCTCTTGAGATTCATCATCACGTGTGCCAAGTGCTGCTTTATTTTCATTAAAGTCATTGCATTCAGATTTGCTTCGAGTTTTGCACTGAAGTTGTAAGTTGTCAAGAAATTTGTTTTTTGGGTTATAACATTTCAGAATTTTAACACCTGGTTCTGTTTTTTGTTCCTGAAATTGTTATTTTAGCACTAAATAAAAATGAAAGATTAGCCCCCTTATTCATAATAGTCTGCTAACTTAAAGCATTGCTAATTCTCACTCTGTCTTCTTATATTGACCTAAGTCAGAATGAGAAAAAACACTCCTAAGCGGCTGTTTAAAGTTAGCGGACCATTATGAATAAGGGGGTAGATCTTTGCGTTAAACTAATTAAAATTGAACATTTCATTATTTTGTGCGATAAAACACCTGGTCATTAAGAATAAACATTCGAAATTGTGAAACATGAGAGCTATAAAATTCATTCAATTCATATGAACCGGTAGACGTTGTTCTGTAGGTACATAATAAATAAAATACTGTTTTTTATGAATTTTTCAATAATATTTCATAAATGAAATTGTTTCACAGCAGAACTGTCAAACCGTGCGTCCATAAATTCTCTCATAGAAAAAATGTCCATACTAAGCAAATATTGGAAATAAAAATAATTATGGGTCCCAAATCGAAATAAAAACTATCTATCCTATCTCTTAAGTTGGACTAAATTACACTCAATGAAGTAATCCCCATTAAAATCTGTTAAGGAGTTCACTGGAAACAAAAATCAGGACACTGGATTTATTTATATTAAGCTAATATGTTTATGATAGACAAGCAGCATTATATAACATTAGCATTACCTCAGGGAAAAGTTGTCGCCAAGATGAACGCAAGTTGTATTTTCTATTGGAAGAATTGTTTCTCGCCGTACTTTTCGGTGACTTTTTATCAGACTTATCAGGTGTAGCCTTTGAAGCTGTTATTGGAATTGTTGGCAATGAAACGACATCTGGTGATGAACTCATTAATTGTTTCGTGTTTGAATTATGTACTAGGTTTTTCGGAGATTCAGTAGTCTTACTTTTTCCAGATGGATCAGTCGTATCTCTTGCAGAATTGACTGGATGCGGTGGCGATGACACAGCAGCTAATGCTGATGTCATCGGCTGTATAAGATTTGATTTACGTACGAGTTTCACAGGAGAATTCGTAGTCTTTATTTTAATAGATGTATCAGTTGTATCTCTAGAAGTAGTTATAGGAACTGGTGGCGATGAAACAGAATCTAGCGGTGATGTGATAGGCTGCTTCGGGTTTGATTTATTTATCCGTGTTTTCGGAGATTCCAAATTCTTACATTTATCAGATGCATCAGTTGTTTCACCTGAAGGCGTTATTGGAAGACGTGGCGAAGAAACAGCAGATAGGGGTGATGATATAAGCTGATCCAGATCTGATTTCTCTAACGGTGTTCTCGGAGATTCTGTAGTCTTTCTTTTATCACATATATCAGTTGTAGCCCTAGAAGGTTTTATTGGAAATGGTGACGACGAAAAAATATTGTGTGATGATTTCATTAACTGTTTCGGATTTAATTTATGTACCGGTGTTTTTGGAGATTTCGTACTCTTACTTTTATCAGACATATCACTTGTATCTATTGATGGCGTTATTGGAAGCGGTGGAGATGAAACAGCAGCTAGGGGTGATGTCATAAGCTGTTTCGGATCCGATTTCTCTACCGGTGTTCTCGAAGATTTATCACATACATCAGTTGTAGATTTTGTTGGAATTGGTGACGATGAAAAAAGACTGTTTGATGATGTCAGTAACTGTTTCGGATTTAATTTATGTACTCCTTGTACTGAGTATTGAGGTACAGTAGATGTCTCCTTTACACCTTGAGCAAATAAATAATAAATTAACAGAAATACAATACAAAGAGTAAAATAAACGTGAAACATAGAAACTATTTTGTATATACATAATAATATATGCATATTACTGCAAATAATATGATTTATAAAATATGGTTAGATAAAATAAATTTATATTATATATTTTAGAGAAATGTACAAAACAAACTCTTTGATTATCCACGAAATATATACACCTATGCCAATAGCGAAAAATATATATTCGGACTAAAAATTCAGTATATTCTTATGAAGCTGTCTTAAGACAGCAGGAAGTCAAAACTTCATTTTCAGTGGGCTCTGGCGTTAGATTTTAACGTTATACGACAGCGTCAGATTTAGGATCGTTACACGATATATTGTAACAATTTATCTCGGTAGGAATGTTAAAATAATAAATATTGACCGAGATAAATTGCATGCGAACTGTGGTTCGTTGCCGCGACGGAATTCATTAGTTAAACTTTTCTACCACCCGAAATAACGAGAAGATGATCCGATAAATCCAAAAATAATATCAAGCGTCATAGCCTACCTATAACACTGTTGTAACACAATACAACACGACATAAGGTAAAATATATTATGATATGACCTCGATAACATCACACTGCGCCCGTCGCCCTGAGATAAGATTTTCTTATCTTCTATATGTTTATATTATTCTCGTAATTAGATAGCTACTGTAGAAATAATCATCGTTCAATACCTTCACGGTAACCGATGCGCACACGAAAACCAAAACTTTACAAAAAAAAACGAGAGCATCTGGTAGTTTCGGTAAAATATATAGTCCTGTTAATAATATCAAGTTATTGACCGACTTCAAAAGAGGAGGACGTTCTCAATTCAACATAGACTTATTGCGATACATAATATCTCGTATCCAAACCAAGTGATTACGGTACATCTAGCATAGATTGCCACCGCGTGATGAGTGACTCACTCAGCAAGCGCCGTATTTACCGATATTTAGTCTCGGTTTCTAGAATGACTCTAAATATAGATTTCAACTACTATATTATATTCAAATTCAAATATTTTTATTCAAAATAGGATTTAAAATCACTTATTGAACGTCAAAAACTACCACCCATTCAAAAGAGACTGCCTCAGACCTGATAAGAATGGGCGCAAGAAACTCAGTGGGCTTTTTTTTTTATATAAAATATGGATTACAATGTAATATCGTACAATAAACATTTATAATTAAAGAGCTTGGTGTTCGATTTATTCCCAGTCCGTGGTGTCATTAAGAAAATCGTTTATGCTATAATAACCTCTCCCACACAAACGTTTTTTAACAATTCTTTTAAATTTCGTAACACATTTGTTTTGTACATTTTCTGGGATCATATTGTAGAAGCATATACATCGTCCAACAAAAGACTTACTAACTCGACCCAACCGAGTAGTAGGCTTAACAAGTTTATGTTTGTTCCTCGTGTTAACATCATGAATGTCACAGTTTCTAGAAAATTCCTCAATGTACAGAACATTATCAAAAATGTATTGAGAAGCAACAGTCAATATGTTTATTTCTTTAAATTTTTCTCTTAATGATTCTTAAGAACCTAGGTTATAAATCGCGCGAATAGCCCTCTTCTGCAGCACAAAGATGGTATTAATATCGGCCGCACTGCCCCATAACAACATACCATAGGACATAATACTATGAAAATAACAAAAGTATACTAATCTCGCCGTATCTATGTCAGTTAACCGTCTAATTTTCTTAACCGACATAAGGTAAAATATATAGTAAAAGGTAAAATCGTAACTTACTATCATCAATGATATGATTGGCTTCACTTAAATCAAGATCAAAAAATGAGTCATTGTTATAATCGTCTAGATCGGGCTCTTGAATATCTTTAATCAACTTCGCCAAAGACTTTTCTGCAGTCTGTAAGTCTTCATTATTATTGAACAAAACCTATAAAAAAATATGTATAAAGTCATTCATAGTTATTTATGCAGCTGTTGTGTAATAAGGGGTAATAAAACACGAATGTGATATAATAGTATCACATAAGTGTTTTAATACCTAATTATCAACAGTTGCATACAAGAATTTATCTACAGATTTATCCCAGAATATGAATCCTCTAAAAGATTCTGAAACAGTTAGCTTACTGCTAACATTAAAACAGCCAGTCCTAGTAGTAACCTAATATCATCCATTACAGATTATATACAAATAAACTAAGTATTAATGAAAGAATTATTTATTTTAGTAGTAATATACATTTTGTATAGTGCAATTTTTCAAGAAAAATAGCGGGGTTTCGAATAACCTACTTTATTTTTACGGCGCCCCACGTTCTGGTAGTGTGGAACGCGCGTAAACGAAAATGTTCTTTTTTTGAAATTCATACAGATACCACGCATCGAGCAATAAGAATGTGGCTGTCTGTTGAAACTCTTTCTTTCTTTTTGGATGGAAATAAAACCAAGGAGTGTTGTTATCAAATTCAGTACAACATTACAACACTCGTTTGGATGATGTAATGGTTATTACGACATTGGGTGTTTTAATGTTGGCAATAAACTAACTGTTTCAAAATCTTTTAATGGAGGATTTAAAGCATGGGTGTAGATAAACATACAAATGACGTGAAACTGAATTAATATAAATGCTAACCTGTAGTGTATCAATCAGATACACTCCGTAGCTATACATTTTCATAAATGTCTTCGGGGATATATCATTTGTTATTTTACCTGAAAAAATATAGATTTCGTGAAATATTTGTTACAATATTATGCTAGTTCGCATTTTTTTTCAGTTGGCCATGCCATATGGTCAATCAAGGCACTTAAAGAATAGTACATCCCCACCATCTGGATGTGTGGCGGTCCTCCACAGTGCGGTATTCAAGGAGCTTTCTTCCGCGTACTACAACGCTGTGGAATGAGCTTCCTTGTGCGGTGTTTCCGGGACGATACGACATGGGTACCTTCAAAAAAAGCGCGTACACCTTCCTTAAAGGCCGGCAATGCTCTTGTGATTCCTCTGGTGTTGCAAGAGAATGTGGGCGGCGGTGATCACTTAACACCAGGTGACCCGTACGCTCGTTTGTCCTCCTATTCCATAAAAAACAAAAGTACTATTATTGAATACCATACGTCATTGTGTAATTATTTAGCAGATAGCAAAAAGAGGGCACTTACACTGAACTGAAGGCAACCGAAGACCGTAAGCATAATCTATTTGCAGTGAGGCTTTTTATTAATTGCGACTTAAACCTCCAAATTTATATACCAACTGTGCAAAAAGGAAACTTAAATCTCTGTGTATACCTTCGATATCTACACCTCCCAAAGATGAATCCAAATACACGATTTTTTGCTCTTAATGGGACACGATAGATTCAATGATTTAAAACAATTTATTGTATTATGTAACTACTGAGAAATACATTATGGTGTACTGTTATTCATTAGGTTATTTTAATTTGTCTTTCTAATCAAATAAAGCGGTTAAAAAACACAGATAAACATTATAAGGTTAATGTGTATGGAAGCTGCGTAAATTCTTATGTTAAATAATAATAAAAAAAAAACAAACATAATGACAGCGAGGTAATCGCCGCGATGGATTCACAAGAAGATAACAAAACTGAATATTTTGACTAACCTCGGATACCACCAGCTTCAAATAACACGTTGTACAACTTATTTGCCGCGTCTGTGATATCAGAATCTGTGTGAAACTTTCTTTTGACACAGCCAACAGCTTCAATAATCGTCCAAGGCGGTGGCAGTGTACTAAGAATAAAACTTGGTTCCTGGTGTAGTATTTGTGTCAAAGCTTCTTCCATTATTTGGACGAATCGTGAAATCCATTCATCAATATTAATTTTTAAATAATCTTCCATTGCTTGACTAGTTATTTCAAACATTACATTAGTATCATCGCTGATTTCATGCGTAGGCTTGCAATGAACAGTTATAGTTAACTTATCATCTTTTGTATTTATATTTCTAAGTTTAACATTTGACTTCATCTCTATTGGGTCCCAAGAAACTGTTTTCGATTTGCCGAAACTTTTCATAAAATCGGAAGATGTCCTATGAAATATACTTTCTTGTTCATCTATTTCTCGTTTATCACTTGATTCAGATGTATGTGATTTATTTGTAAGAGACCGACATCTTTTTCTGAATGCGTTTTGTTTTGGCATAGTAGAAATAATTTTAATTTGTTCTGTTGTAGTTTGGATGTCCATGTTTGAAGGAATTTTCTGGGCTTCTTTCGGAGATATACCTGATTTAATAGTAGTTGACTTTTTTTTTACTCGCCTTGATTTTCGTCTGCGTATGTACCGTTCCATATTTCCTGATATGTTTACAGTTTCTTGGATGACAGCATCTGAATAACTTGCTTTGTAATTTTTTGGAAACATTTTAACTGATTCAGAAGTATGTGATTTACTTGCTACTGACCTAGATCTTTTCAGTCTGCGCTTTTTCTGATTTGGGGATTTGTTTTTAAGTTCTTCAGTGGAATTCTGGGTGGTAGTATTTGGAAAATATTGTTTATTATGGGTGCTTCCTCTCAATCTGCGACGTTCTAGATTTGCTGTTGCATTAGCTGAGATGTTTTCAACCTCTGCTGTTTGGATAACAGCATTTGAAGGATCTTCTTGCTCATCTTTCGAAATCAAACTTGATTCGGAAGCATCTGATTTATTTATAACAGATCTAGTTCTTCTCAGCTTCATTTCATTACTCGACAGATAACTTGGTTTGAAGGATTTATTTGTAACCGACCTAGATCTTTTTCTCAGTCTGGGCCGTTCCGCCGTATTCGCAGGTACATTTTCTATTTCCTCTGATGTTATTTGAATGTCAGTAGTTGAAAAATGTTCGTGATCATATGTAGGAATCATATCAGTATTACTTGTAAAAGACTGAGGATTTTTTAAAGGTGTACGCAGGTTGGAATTTGGAGAAACAATTTCAATTTCTCCAAAAGTAGAAGATTCATTAAAAGTATATGATTGTTGTATAAATGTTGTCTCGTCCATCTCTACATCTGAGGCGTAATCTGTTTGTACTGCAGTCTCAACCTTACAAGTTATATCCTCAGTTTGAACTCCAGTAGTATTCAAATCTATGTTACAATCCGAAGACCTGGATTTGTATTGTAATAGTGAGAATTTAAAATCTTCAACTGTTATCAATGGAAAACTAAACATTTTACTGCATTCCTGAAGTTTATTGCTACTTGTAATGAGAACCTGTAAATTTAATGTACATTGTGGGATAAGGTATACAAGATAAAATTAATAACTAATTAATACTTGGATCATTTATACGTCTAGATAGTCTATGACTGCTGTAAAAACGTCGAAAACAATAGACTTTAGAACTAACCGCTATTTTGAGCAATTCATGCACACTAACACAAAGTGTCATACAATTTGCGAGTGTAAGACGGAGCATGTCACACGCACACTAAACTAATATTCTTGGCCTGTTTTTTTCTCGGATATCTAACAACAAGAGAGTCTAACAAGACATATAAATTATCTAAGTTCAAATAATAGATACCAATACATTTATTTTTATAATTTATAAGTCCAAATATACAGGGTGTCCCAAAGTTATGGGACATGAAGGGAAAGTACCTTAAATATCGAAGATAGGCTATTTTACTGAAAGAAGACTTTATGTTATTTTTAAAAGTTAGTAATTCTGCATTCAAAGATTTTCTAAAAATTACTTGCCTCGTCTGGGAATCGAACCGACTTAAATGTAAAAAAAAACACCCCCTACTCTTATGATGCCAATCGAAAGAATGGCCAAAAACTAATAACTCTTCTTAAGTAACATAGCACTTTAAAAGACTTCATTTTACGTTGTTCCTTACAACGTAAAATGAATGTTTTCCTACTTGTATTGGTACGAATGGACCGATTAGATGGCCGGCCAGATCCCCGGACCTTACACCATTAGATTTCTTCTTTTAGGGACAAATGAAAGATATGCTATACAAAAAGCGATACGAGAACGTGGGCGAGTTACAAACAGAATTGTGCCATATCATATCGAGTATTCACCATAAAATGATAAGAAAATCAACAGGCAGCGGACTCATTAAAAGATTGGCGATTTGCGTAAGATATCACATTTTGAGCATTTAATTAATTAATTTACAAAAAAATACCCACTTAATTGACTACTTTCTTTTAAAATACTATGTTACTTAAGAAGAGTTATTAGTTTTTGGCCATTATTTCGATTGGCATCATAAGAGTAGGAGTGTTTTTTTTTACATTTAAGTCGGTTCGATTCCCAGACGAGGCAAGTAATTTTTAGAAAATCTTTGAATGCAGAATTACTAACTTTAAAAAATAACCTAAAGTCTTCTTTCAGTAAAATAGCCTATCTTCGATATTTAAGGTACTTTCCCTTCATGTCCCATAACTTTGGGACACCCTGTATATTATAATCAATAACAACAAACCATAACGTACAATCGATTTGGATTGAAATTCAAAAAGTAATATATATTATACAATTATGTTGAAAAGTATAGATAGGTTACCCAGACAACATTCGGTGTTTGTAAATGATACACTAACGCACACATGAATAACTTAACATTGCAATAGCACACTACATTACGATTATACGTCAAAGAAGGATAGTAAATGCAACAGTCGCAAGCGAAAAAGAGATAAATCTAATTTACTAATTGCTTCGTATTTGAATAGAAAAATTACAGACTAATTTATCAGATATGATTTTTATCGTACACCGTGATTCATGCCTAAAATACGATTCATTCATGTGTTCATGTAGTTAACGTTATAAAGTAGTAAAACTGCATTGAAATTAGGCAAATAAAGTGTCATTAATTTTATTAAAAAATAATTTAAAATTGATTATAATATATATTGATGATATCAATTACTTGCACATAAAATAATAAAAAACATACAGACATATCAAAACAAAACCGAAATGTATTTACAGTAAGGGTTCCATTTTAACAATTTTACTAATGACGGCTCCTAAAATGTTTTGAGTTTGCATTGGAGAAACTCCTCTTGTGGAAATGACTTCTAACTTTAAAACATGATAGGTTATAAATAACGAAACTTATAATTAATTATATTTAGCTCCCTCTCAGCTACCTTATTTACATAAAATGGTTATATAAGAAGGCCTTTTCTTGTAACCAAGTAAAATTATATTAAAAACTTACCACTTGAGAATTTTCTCTTACTAGTTTTGCACAACAGTCTATTAATGGGTTCCATCCACTATTAGAGTTAAATTTTTCATCTAAAAAAAATCCTATATTTAATAAAGGTGTTATGCACGAGAAGTAATTTGCATATTGATTATATTAGCAGCTGAGCCATGTTTCAACGGAAAAGTATTAGAGAGTTGTACAAAGTCAACCAAAAATCTCATTAAATGCTGTCACCTTGCTTTGCGCTTTAACTAGTTCACACTAGATTATTTAAAGAGGACAATTTCACAAGAATTATCCTGATAGATACAGTTACCAATTAGGGATTATATTAGCTGTACCTTTCACAAACAATTTGTTATTTTTGTGATCTGGGATTCAGAATTAGATATTAGCAATTTAAAAATAACAAATTGTTTAGATTTGATAGTCCGACATCTCAAGTCAATTTCCTAATATGCAATTATTTGGGTTGAGCAGGTTATCAACTGTAAAGTAGCACCTGTAGATGGAGCCACAACCTGAGAGTTGAGCAAGACATATCAAGATTTACGAACCATACGTCACTCGAACGGTTGGCTGAGCAGAAGAGCGCTCGGACGGAACCCGAAAGGACACGGGTTCGAGTCCCACATCATTCATAAATTTTGGTTACAAATGTGCCTATCATTAATTGCAAATCTCATTACATTATCACACCCAAGAAGTGACTGAAAAGCTATAATAGCTGGTTAACTGAGAAAAACAAAGTCGCAGATTACGTATCTCTTCCGGGGGTAATATGTCACAACAACCGACCAATCACAGCGCTTTCCAACCAATCCTTTTCATCCATTAAACGGATTGGTAAAGGTCGATTCCTATTCAGATCTACTACTACTTGAGCAGTTGGTAATCTAACTCCAGTTGAAATATCGATTTTGATAAGCTTTCAATATTTATTAATGGATTCCTGATAGTAAGCTACTGACTCCAATCACAATCTCTTGCAAACACCAATTAAATCGCAAAAGTTAAGCTGTAAGTAATGAATAAAGTTGTAATGTATAGAAAATTACCTTAAGGTTCAAACCTTACCTATTATAGCTTTCTCTGACTCCAATGCATTGTAAATATATAACACAGCTCTATGGGGCTCAGAATTTTCTAGTTGAGATGCATCTCTTTCAATTTCTTCCATAACTATCTTTGGAATCATTAGACTGCAAATGTTATCTGAAAATCAAGTAATACATACTTAAAAACAACACATCATTAACTTTAATTTTGTATTTTTATTGCTCTGGAAGCAGAAGTAACTCCTTCTGTGGCCTGAGCCGAACTGTATTGCTCCATATTAGCAATGCAATTGTACTGCTGATTCATCCAGAAGGGAATGGGTCCCTGTGAAGATATAGGACCGTAAAAAATCCTTAGTTACATATTAAGAAGCGCACTCCAGGTTCACTTGATAACAGCTCTTCTATGAATTTTGGAGTACGCTGAACTTTGGAATAGACTGAAAAAAATGGAGTCTCAACATTATCAGTGAAACCATGAGTGACTGGTGCCACATAAAACAAGGAGGCTTAAATGGATTTTGACAGATCACATACATTCCAAAAGGTGGAATAGGGAAGTAATGAATTGGTATCCCAGAGACAGGAACAGGAATAGGGGTAGACCCTTATGAGGATGGGAGGATGACCTGCCTTAGGGATGGAGGAGATTCGGGCAATGTTGCCACTAATAGTACCTTCTGAAGGAGGCCTATGAACATCAGGGACACCATAATTACACATAGTTTTTTGTTAATGACATCTGTTGTAAATGTAAGCTGTAATGTGTCAGTGAAATAAAGGCTTTTCACTTATTTATTTACTATTTATGAATGACGCGATTATTTTTATGTCAGCTTTAGACAAACGTGCGTACGGGTCACCTGGTTTAAAGTGATCACCGCCGCCCACATTCTCTTGCAACATCAGAAGAATCACAAGAGCATTGCCGGTCTTTAAGGGTACACCTTATGCACTTTTTTCGAAGTTACCCATGTCGTACTGTCCCGGAAACACTGCACAAGGAAGCTCATTCCACAGGTTTGAAGTACGTGGAAGAGAGCTCCTTGAAAACCACACTGTGGAGGACCGCCACACATCCAGATGGTGGGGGTGATATCCTTATTTGTGGCGTGTCGTGCGAAGGTGCAGCTATCAACTGACAACTCAATCAATGCGATTTTTGAGGAGTTTGTCAATCTGGATTATGAGTTCTATAAGATTTAATAAGAGTTAGGTTATGTTGTGATGTTCCTGACTATAAAGTCTAGATATCTCTTTTAGCCCCGCTATGGTCTGGTTTTCACTAACGCCAATCAGAATGACTTGAATTCGATTCCCAGACATGATCAAAAACATAAACAGATTGTTGTACACCACGTAAAAAAAATTGTGATAGTTAAGAAAGAAAGCATACCTGCATTGATTATTGTATGAATAATGTCTATATTATATATGAATACATCCTTATCTGCAACTAAGTACCATATTTCACTTAATGTTGCTGAATCAATTCTTAGTATACTTCTTATAGTTTCTGAATTAGGAGAGACTTCGTCTTCCTAAAAATATAATATGATTATTAAAATCATACCAAAAACAATAACAGTAGCTGATAAAATGTAGACTTACATTGGTATATGGGGCACTTGTTTCTTTATTTACCCTTTGGTGTTGATCTGGAATAAAGAAACAAATACTATTTATATACTTAATGTATGTAGGTAGTAAGCATAATTAAATATATACAATACTAGCCGTTCCTGCCCGCTTCGCTGGGCGTATTTTAAAAGGAAATAAATTAATTTTTATTCATCTTATTGCAAATACAATAAAAAAATAAACCATCTAGGATAAATTTCGCATCGAATGGTTGTAGTTTCATGTCAATACGATCAGTGGTTTAGGCGTGATTGAGCCTCAACAAGGACCATTTGCATTATATATATATATATATATATATATATATAGATATAAAGAAAACAACAACAACAGAAGACACTCTTTAGTGGAACCTCAGTATGGTGAAAACCTTTACCACATGATCATACTTCTTTTTTTTTTAAAGAGAAGTGAATATGAGCAGACATACAGGTTGAAGGATAGTTTTGATCAGCGCAGCCTCTCTTGTAACATAAGAGGAGTCAGAAGATATTTGCCGGTCTTTTACAAAACAGTACGTTTTTTAGGTACCCATGTCATATTATCCTGGTAACACCGCACAAATAAGCACATTCCATAGTTTGCTTGTATGCGGAAGGAAGATCCATGATACTGCATTATAGAAGAAGCCAGGATCCAGATGGTATGGATGATATCTTGTAGTGTGTCGTTAACGATTCGGCCTCAGGAATCTACGTGCCCGTGATAAGTGCGGTAAAAGCCACACAATGAGCGACGTCTCTACACAACGTCAAGTGTTCTAGCCGCGGACTGGGTACCCGACAATTCGAGCAGCTCTGCGTTGCAAGCGGTCAAGCGCTACTGGGGTGCGCCAGAAAAGTGATGACAGCAATACTCCATATGTGGCCGGGGTTGAGTTATTCAGAGCGTTAGAATGTGGGGCGGCTTGAAGAATTGTTGTGCTCTATTTATGACGCCCAGGTTCTTGGGAGTCAATTTGACTTTGCCTTCCAAAATGAGCGTGGAATTGACTCGAGATTTCGAGATACCGTATTCCGATACTAGGCGGAATTAATCAACGATTTCCCGAGACCTTGCAGATCTTGTATGCATTGCCCGTGCATATGGCATCTCCTATAACTTCATCCGCATAGCAGGTGTCCAACTTATCATTGATAATAGAGCAGTAACAATTGACGTACAATAAAGAACTAGACTCATAATCACGCTCAAAACTGTCTCAAGCAAAACTCTGCCAATGCGGCTCCCGGAGGCGGATAGCCACATGCCGTCCTTATTAGATCTTGTGCTGACTACACATCCCGATAGTTACCAGGTCTCTGTCGAGGCCCCTCTCGGAACGTGCGACCATTGCCTGGTCAGGAGTGTAGTGCCTATCCGACGCCCACGTCGCAGACCACCAGCGACCCACCGCGTTTGGCACTACAATTCAGCAGATGGGATAGGATGCGTTCCTTTTTTGCATCCTACTCTTGAGGTAAGGTTTGTTTCCCTTCGGATGATCCTAGTGCCTGCGCCGTTGCAGTAGCCGATGTGATACTAAAGGGCATGGATATTTTTATACCAAGCTCTGTAGTACCGATCGGTGGCAGATCACAGCCCTGGTTCGATGCGTCAGTTAAAGCAACATCTTACTGCAAAAAACATGCGTATCGAACTTGGGTTGCGGCGCTGGGCTCAAAAGATCTGAACTGCAAAGTTCTAAGGAAGAAATATAACTGTGCCTCCAGATTCTTTAAGCGGCAAATCGCCCGTGCGAAATCGAAGCACGTTGAAATGAAGCAAATCGGTGAGAACCTTTCAGTTACCCGACTAGAACACGCAAGTTCTGATCATTGTCAAAAGCTGCGCTTGGTAACTTCAACCAGACATTCCTACCGCCGTTGCACATGAGGAATGACACCCTGGCCCATACGGCAAAAGAGAAAGCCGATCTTCTGTGCGCTCTTTCTGCCTCCAACTCGATTCTTGACGACAACGGAAAAACACCGCCGACCATTCCGCGGTGTCAGAGCTCTATGGCGGAAGTACAGTTCAGAAAGAAAACTGTTCACCAAACTCTGTTTTCTTTGGACGTTAATAAGTCACCAGAATATGTGAGATGCCATTTCCTCAGAAGTCACTGAGTTGACGCCGGTGCTATCACGTTGATTTCCGCACTCATATTCAAAAGGCGTAGTCCCGCATGTAAGTCATTATAAACCAGCTCTTGTGAAACCTAGTTGATCAACCACTGACAGTACAACTAACACCATGGTTGGTAGATGGATAATCTTCTTGTATACCTAACACAGGTGATGAGCAAGCAGGTCTCCGCAAGCAATTTGGTCACAGAATAAAAAATTTAGAATATTAATATGTATTTTGTGATTTCTTACATCTATAAATCTGCTCTATCACAACTTAACAACACATAAAAACACAAAGGATTCTCATTGATGATTATAATTTTGTGTAAAATGCAGTCTGATTTTACAATCCTATTAATATTATAAATGTGAAAGTTTGTATGTCTAGATGTATGTTTGAACATCTTTAACGCAAAAACTACTGAATGGATTTTGATGAAACTTTACAATAATATAGCTTACACACTAGAATAACACATAGGCTATTATTTATAAAACTATCGCGTGAATTATACTTTATATGGCAAAACAAGTTTGCCGGGTCAGCTAGTTTTACAATAAGTATCTATTACATGTATTTAGACTATCATGCTTATTCCCAGTGTTTACAAGGGAGCTAGTAGAAATAGCACTAAACATCAATACCATAGAACTATAGGGATTAAAAGAGAAAAAAAATAGATTTAAGTTATCCCGTCAGTGGCTAAAGTACTAGCAAGAACCTTAGATCACATAGCTAGCATAAATGTAACATACCTTCAGCAATGTTTCTATCAGGCTCCAAATTAATCATCTGTTGTGATAACCTCATATGTGACAACTTATATCTCAAATCAAAATTGTGAGGAAAAATTTTGTGACCCTCTACATTTCTTTGAAACATCTGCTTTGATGGTGTTGCCTTACTATTCTGTGTAATGTCTGTTTTGGTACTATCAGTGTGATAAAATTTTTGAAATCTCTCTGATAATGGAATACATGTGTTTGAATTTACAGTCTGAGGGATATCATGCAGATCGGACATTTGACACGAAGGAACATTATTCAAGGAAGGATACTGTAATATTGGTGTGAGGTTTTCATGTGTCCCAACAGAATCAGAGCATGGAAATGCTACTCCAGAAAAATGATTGTTAATTATCTGCTTGTTATATACATTTCTCTGTCCAAATTTTCTTGATCTTATTATTTGGTGTAGTGAAAGGTCATTTGGTGATTCAGTTGGCTCAGGAATGTTATGAATTTTCTGCTGATTTATTAATGCAGTTTTTCTAGCTTTAGTAATCTGAAAAATAATAAACAATGAATTAACTATAATATTGTTTTGGAAAGTAAACATCAAATTAGATTAAATATTAAATAATCTTACTTCTGCCTCACACAAATTCCACACTGCTTCACCAGTTGATGTATTAAAGTAATACGGAAGGTGTGGGTATTTTGTTGATTTACAAATAATCCAAACATTGCTATCTGATTTGTCTACACCCTGATCACTAGACGATGCTAGCACTACTTGGAGAAACTCTTTGTTCATGTCGTATAATAAATGGAAAAGGATGGACTATTCACAAAAAATTAGTTACATTATCAACAAAATAATTGAATAGCTGTCCACAAAATAGTTAAGTTGAGTTAAGTACTCTGATCTGCCATGGCATGTCCAATGAATGTCCTAACTCCAATCTATTATTACTATCGAAGGCTAATTGCTGTTTGAAAACTACAACTGACAAAATTTCGTTCGTGAATCTCCAAATTCCTAAACAACGTTTCGCAGTAGAAAATAGATAAAAGAGGCGTCAATGAGAACTGCTCAAAAGAAAATACTACTGTTATGCAATGATATTTAATACAATAGGCATGTACGTTAAATACAAAAGATTATTATAGCTTAAAGTAACAACATCTACAGTTTACACCTTTAAAAGTTTAGGTTTTAACTTTTATCATAAATACTGCGGGCATGGCATCTGACAATAATGACATTGACAAGAAGCACTGAAATTTGGCCTTTGGAGCCATGAACACTACTATCACTGAAAATAAATGTCACTTATTTCATGAACAGGCGATCTTAGCGCCATCTTTTTAGTCCAAAACTATTTTCATAGTAATTCAATGTTAAAGTTGAGTTAGTGATTTGAATATTGTTATATTTATGGACTTCTGACATTATCAAAAAAATATATATCATAATATATGTCCATAAATCTCCAGCACAACAGCTCGGCACTACCATTTTTTGTCCTACTCGACGCTGTAGCTAATACATAATATAATATGTTTAATCTAATTCCCCTTTTTCTTATTTGTTATCGTGTTGTCCTTTGTTTTTAAAATTCGGTGTAATGACTTCTTTGTTATGGAGGACAAACGATCATACTGGTGTTAAGTGATTACCGCCGCCTAAATTCTCTTGCAATACCAGAGGAATCACAGGAGCGTTGCCGGCCTACTTGCAATAAGTATAAGAGTTTTAGTACTCACTATTATTTTTAATTCCAACATTTGATTAAAAAACAAATATCTCGATTTTATAGACGTTTATACCTGTTAATTTTCAGTGGGATCTATTAAGTAGGTCCTTTCTGTGTCAATACCTTTAGTGGAAAATAGTTTTTCTAGATCTTCTAAATTAGTATGGGAGAAGAATTTGAGAGTCTTACTGTCATGTTTTTTAATCACTGCACAAAACGTAATCCTACAGACCATTTATTGATGTTGATATCGTCCAACCACGCACTAAGGACACCTACTCTATATATTATGTTGATTGACCCTTACTACTGAGCCTTGACTTGGAGTGTCTCGGTTTACCATATAGGTTCAATTTTGAATTCGGGTCATATGTTACAAATTTCCTGAATAATATTTAATAAGTATATTCCATTTTCACTTTGCCCTTTAACTCCAGGAAGGGCAGGCGCAGCTGTATACAAAAGAAACTCAACAGGACTGAAGGCGCCAAATAGCTTCAAAAAAGGACATCGCGACTCAATTAACTATGTTGAAATGCCCAATATATTAAGCAAGAACAAGATAAGTTTTCGCAAAAATGAGCCGAAAGAATGCACGTAGACGTACACCCTTACTTCTACAGCAAAGCCGCTCACGGTAAGGTAATCCTCAAGGTTTGATGTTAGGAGTCTTGCCAGGTAGAGCGTAAAAATAATAGCCGCTACAATTTACTCGTCATGAATGGGTGGTTCGGCGTCAAGAAAATATTTTCAGGCAGGTGATGGCAACAATCATCACCTCGAGGTACTCCAAGGACGAATTGTGAAGCTCGTTCAAGTAAGATTAGACTAACAGAATCCTTGAGGTTGGATATCCGCACCTGGATGTTATTCTATACTCAGTAACCAGATGAAAACGACAGAGTACGCATCGTCCTTGGCATCCCGAAGGAAAATATACAGGAGCTAGCCAACCTCTTCCCTCGCATAAAGTTTGTCAGCATCCGCAAGTATGACGAGTCAGTAGTATAGTAGCATCCCATGAACTGGGCATGGGCTAGAATAATAAGACTATTTTTAAGAAGTCGGAGGAATCTTCTGCACAGTGATAGTAGCTAAGACTAATAACACCTACTACTACCTCCAACACAGTCAACTTGCAACAGTTAATCTATGATGGATGCTGGAAATAAATGCGACCATAGAAAAATACATGGCCTAAGCATTATCTGGCCGAACTTTTCATAGATAGCACTACCAAAGGTTAACCACATTAATTATACATATATTTTTTAAAGTAGCATTATTCATGTAGGTTTACAAAGTAATAATTAGTTTATTGTTCTAGCTCTGTCTTTATGCCTGGTGACACAGAGGTCTCAACACCAGGCTATGCTACACTAGACACTTACTAAGACTAGAGAATATATACATCTCTGGTGACTTCTGTGTACCAGGCAGGCAGCAAAAGAACCTATAAAATGTGAGGATCTATCTAACCTATAAAAGGCTTTAGACCCTAAAATTCACGTACCTGCAGGATCAAGCAGTGGGATCTTAGGCTATTGCCTCCTATGCAAAAATAAGTTTCAATAATAAAGCAAAATAATACAAGATAAATTTATTTAATTCTATCTTCTAACACCTAAAATGATTATTATATTATAATAAAAATATATCACATACTTAACAAAAAAGATTAAACGGATTCTTAAATTTTACACTTATACTAATATTACATGATACACCAATAATTAATCTGATTAATAATATAATATCCTAATTACATATAAAATGACAAAAATCAAATTATTTGGGCACATAATTCGGCTAAATTAACTACATATTTGAATACTTATCACAGAATTGATGTTTATTGAGATATAATTTGGTTATTTGAAATTCTCAGTTAAAATTAAAACTTCAAAATGAATTATATTTAAAAATTATAACCCTATAGCAACATACTATCACTTATTATTGTTATAATTATTGGGATTCATCACTACTTATTGAACTTATAACTAGATAATATACATTAAATTCATTGGAAATATTTTCAATGTATGTGTATTTTATAATATGTGGCTCTTATAACGTTTATAACTCTTAAACATAAATTTAACATAATTAGGTACATATAAATAATTCGGCTAAAGCAATGTATCTATCACCACATATCATAACTATACAAATATCATTTTTTTGTCATTTTTAACAACACAATGTCTGCTGACCTATAATTAATATGCTGTTGATCTTCTGGAATACTTTCAATGTAAAAATACTCTGATATCTTTTCATAGAATGTTTTCCACAATTTTTTTTGAACATCGGAGTCCCGTAGCTCCTGAGTTAGGTATATAGTTGGTTTCTTTGTAATTATGTTATTCAAACATTGTAATGTCTCGATAAGTGGATCAATAGCCTGCAATGGAAAAAATATGGTAGAAAAAATATCTACTAACAAGAATAATTGAGAAAAATATAATTTAAATTACATCTTCATAGTAAACACAATCTGCCAACAGTATCATGTCAAATTCTTGTTTCTTTATTTCAGAATTATTGTCTCCCCATACCAAGGACTCTGCATTTGCATAGCCACCCATACTAACAATTTTAGATTTATTTTCAGCAATATTTAATCGTAGCAAAGGTAATGCTTCTGGTAAATCAGTGAGTGTCACTTGAGCCCTAAAAAGTTAATGTATTAGTAATATAAAAACTGTACATAATATATTATGTTTCCATTATGGAATTTAGAGAATGACAAACCCCAATGTTGCGGCAGTAAGTCCCACAACACCTAAACCAGAACCCAATTCCAAAACTCTTACACCACTTAAAAAGTCAGGTTTGTGATGGCACATCATCTCAAGGTATTTTGCCAGGACTAAAGAAGCATCCCAGACAACACAATTAACATCACCCTCTAATTTTTGGTAAATTTTTAAAGTTTTCAAACATACTTCTATATCTATCTCACGAGGAAATAAATCATTAAGATGAAAAGTGGACCTATGCGACATTTAGGCCTTTTTAATTTTCGGACTTCAACTAATTATTTCATTTGCATTGGGTAAAACTAAACAAATTGTAATGTATTTTGTTGATAAAAAGTTTGTGGTCAACAGTTTATAAAATATTATTTTATTTAAATTAACTAATAACTGTAAAATAAAATTACACTTAGAAGTTAGAACTTAGAAGGCATCGCAAGTACCTACGTCCTACGTTTAAAAGTGAACTGTCAACGTCATATGTGTGTCATGTTTGTGTCATATATTAAACTTTGTCATCATAGACGAAACCCACGTGATGTAACAACAATTTCGTTCAGAAATTTCCTATATTTTTCTCTATTTATATTTAGGTTCTCCTATATTTTCACATTAAAATTATAAAACGCATTATAATGTTATTATATTAACGCAATATTAAATTAGAAGTAAAATTGCGTATATTTACCTGACTTATATAAATGATGCCACTACAAAATAATTAAAAGCGATTCCAAATCGTTCCAGCAATTTTTAATTTGGGTAACATTGTGAACTGAAATCATATGACAATCGTCAAACTTTACTGCAAAGTGCAAATCGCAAATGGGTGATCACTGATCAAGTTCATTGTTAAAAATGGCTCTGTATTGGATTTTGTTAATTGTATCCCTTATAGGTGAGTTTCTAGTGGTTCTTTATTTAACGCTAACAAGCTTTGAATGAATTTATTCTTTACTGGAATATTTTTAGGTGTAAACGCTGAAGGAGAATTCACAGTCCTACACAGTCCCAAATCTTTGAGATTTTCGAGCTCCACTAAAACGTTAGAAAGTTTTCTAAAAGAGATCTTTTCGGCATCACTTGGTCTTTCTGTAGAAGGGGTATGATTTTTATTTATAATTTATATAGTTATCTTGTATTTATTCACTCACTTAAGTTATATTGAAGACGAACTACAGCTTGCACTTTACTCATTTCAATTTTATATTCAACAGAATTCAGATTGGAATGGACTTTCTATAGTTGATCCATTTGATACTCCAGAAGCAATTGTAGAGGTCTATGTAGATGGTGTTCCTTCACTTGGAAATTCAGTAAGAGCTGTATATAATGGCAAAATTATTCTTTCGTAATAATATATACCTATTTACCAATTTTCCTATGTTCTAGGCTGGACTCAAAGCAGTTAGCTATGGTCTTACAGTTGATGAATATGAGCCAGAAACCTTCTTTGCCATTTCACATAGAATCAAACAGCGCTTTACTAATGGCCAAAATAGACTTGTTAATATAAAATTATCAGAGCCTGATGATGTAAGTATGCATATAATTTTCCAGGTAATTCCAGTTGTTTATTCGCTGTTAAGTGATTATTTTGACACTAATGTCAGGTGAAGCAGTTGTGTGTGTTAACAGTGGATATAATGGATTGTGTCCTTCCAGCATCTAAGACCTTTATTTATTAATTTTAAAGTTTTCTCAGTCTCTGCCCTGTGAATTTATATTTAAGTGTGAAGAAACTAGCCAGTATCATAAATGCAGAAAACAAGGCTGGGCCATATCATGTGCTAGAAGATTTAAAATGGTTTAAACAATCAAAGTGTGATATTATGAGTTGTACATCTAAAATGGTATTCTGATTTCTTCATAGCCATCAATCACCATGGCTAACTTCAACAGTTACTCTGGTTAAACAAGTCTACTTTATTTAATACATGCATTGCTAGCCCTAGTAGGTTATATATTATCTGTGGAGCATGAAACATGCTAGTCTTAGACCCTACAACACACAATATGTGGTTTTAAAGACATAGAAAGATTTGCCATAAAACACAGAATATAATTATATTGTGTATAATTATTTTTTTTTCTATAATTTTGTAATGACCCCAGTATATTCATAATGCAGAGGCTTATGCTGTTATTAAAATCACATATTGAAAATAACTACTTAAAAATATTTTGTCCGATTAATCAAGATACCAGCAAAATGAAGTCTTTAATCACCTAATAACTGTTGGTAGTTGTTATAACACATACACAGCATGCTGGTGTGATTCTCAATAAGATTAACATATTTTCCAGGGTTTCTAAATCACACAGAGATTTGTAAGTTTTTTAAATCAATTGACCAAGGTACTCATTAGACATAAATTTTAATTTTGAAAACACAAAAACTAGATACACACATAGTGAAATTAAAATACTTTATACATATCATGTGGCCTTAGGTATTAAATATTAATTCCAAGAACACACCAATTTACATCAATTTGCAAGCTGTTCTTGATTTATAAAAGGACAGATTGACAGTGTCAGTCAGTCATAAAACTTTGATTTATCACAAAAATAAATTAAATTACGGACAGGGCCAATATATAATTTTTATTGTGAACTAGCTGACCCGGCAAACGTTGTTTAGCCATATATAGTATAATTCACGCGATAGGTGTATAAGTAATAAAATATTGCCTATATATATATATTGTACATCATTTTGTTCTATTGTCAATAGTTTTTGCAGCGCACGCAAAAATAGGTTTTCGATTTTACACCTTGTGTTACAAAATAGGAATTTTATTACGGATCCCTAATTCTGAAAAAAAAAACATAGCCTATAGCCTTCCTCGATAAATGGACTACCCAACACTGAAAGAATCATTCAAATCGGACCAGTAGTACCAGAGATTAGCGCGTTCAAACAAACACTGCAGCTTTATAATATTAGTATAGATAAGTAAATTAAAAAATTAAATGATGGACAATAAATAAATTGGACTTATTTTTTGCAATCTAGGTTAAAATTGTTTAATTTTTTACAGTTGGCTTCCTATTCTAATTTGTTTGGAAATATTCCTGCACCAAAGGTTGGAAAGCAACACCTACAACATCTGAAATATGACAAATATGAAGAAGATTATCAATTCCTTTTTGAGCTTGAAACTTTAAAAGCCATCATTGAAAAGGTAAATTTTGTATTTTTTTTTAAATGAAAGCAAAAAAAATCATAATTTTTAGATGGGAAATACAATGTTATCAATTACTTACAATAAAAAGAAAAAAATATAAATTACTTATAGATTGGGAATCTAAGTATGTATACAGTTTTTAGACTATATTTATGGAAAACAAATTCCACTGATAATATTGAGCATGTGTTGTTTTGGCAATATTTTAAATAATTTTTCTTACAAATTAAATTTCTTTGTTTGTAACAAAAATGGATCATCGGTGGATCAAAGTCATACTAACTGGTTGTGTCACAAGTGCTAAAAAGATAGTTATTATATTATCATGCCATTTTTAATTATAATTTTATTTTTAAGGAGCATGGCAATGACACAAATCAGCTCCAAACACAAAACTGTTACAATTTATTACATGACTTGTTACAATGTAATGTAATATTCATGTTAATCCTATAAAAATATTTAAATTTGTAATTCAAGTAAATAAAGATAACACAGTAAATAACATCTCATTCTCAGATCAAGTCTGGGGCCATTGCCGCTGACAATGTTGTAGATTTCTACAACTTCCGAATGACATCACTTCACACATTGTCTGATTTCCACGGTCCCATGTCTCTGCAAACCAAGGAAGCAAAGAAACTTCTTGGTAAATATAAATTAGTTTTACTTTGTTGTTTTGTTGAATATTTTGAGTAATGTGATTAGGTAAGTCTGTCGCCTAACTTCTGATTTGCACTGAAGTTGCTGTGCGCAATCACATATATTATATATTAAAGTCAAGTGTACCTATATAAATATTACATCTGCAATTATAATTAATAACCCATTCTTAAATTTCGTGTAAATAATCGCCCTTTTTGCATAGTAAATTGTGTGTATTGCTACTAACTACATTTTTAAATATCAGCTGTTAATTATATGTATTACCTGTGACAAAGATCTCTATTTGACTGATCTAAATACTGAAACCCCTTTATATGCAAAAAAAAGACTGAGACCTTTGAACCCTCATGTCCTGTACATATATATAATTTATGGCTCAATCATTTACTATAAATGTATGTATTTTACAGGAGAAACATTAAATAGTTTGAGTGAAGCTTTTGTTAAGGCCTATGACGGGTCTGTGCTGGTGACTGTGGTGACCACAGACGTGGCTCACACCAGGCGTACCGTCCGTGCCGCACCTGCAGATCCCATGCAAGAACCCTATGTGAGTACTGATTTGTATTTTTATTTGTCTAAATTTTAAATGCTCTATTACTGTGTATACGTTTGTTAGCGTGGTGCAATATTGACGCTGGCTTCCAAAACTTCAGAATGTATTTGATTTTTTTCGTATTTAGTCTTACCCTCTTTGTGATTATCACAATTGTTGGGGGTATTATATCACTACAAATTTCTATGATCGATTGATAAAGTTCCGATTAAGCGCGCTCATCCGGCTCGAAGGACCAACTGTTATATAAGGGCATTTGGGTGGTGGTTAAAAACACCAAACACATGAGAATGCAATTTTATTTATCACACAATAATTAATATATATTATTATAAAAATACACTGCAATGTATTACATTTTTATTTAACACGACGTATTGCTGGCAGCTGTCTTTTTCGGGCGGCGCTGGCAGTATAGAATGCAGCTTCAAATTAAGAGTAAAGTCGCTTACAGTCCATATTCCAGAAATCGTCTCAATACGTAATACGTTTGTTTTTTGGTCGAAGTTGCTAATTTATATCTTACAAACATCGCATTATTTAGTCATGTTTATTGACTATACCAGGATAATGTATCTCCTTTTTGGTTAATTTTGTACTATTAATCCTATTTAGTTCAGTCAGCCAGCTAGGCAAAGAGTAGGAGTTTCATGGGAATAGGGATTCCAGGGCTATAATTGCAGCTGACTTTTCAGCTCTAAAACATTGTATATGGATATAGAGGCACGTCTGTGGCATTATAACATGCAAATGTTTGTTAGAGGACTGCCCGCTGTCATGGATATGCCCTATGATTTTTTTAAAGGTAGATTCTACTTGCTCACAGTATGTTTTGTTAGCTGTGGCTGTACTTAAGAAAATTTTATGTAAAAGGTTAAAATCGGAACAGATATTACAAATTTGTTTTTTATAGGAGTTATATCTTAATCTTACAAGCAAAGCACCATTCTCAACAACCCCGCCTCGACACAAAACCCGACCATCTCTACGTCAAGACGAACCTGGAGAGCCGGTATTTGTTTTATCCGTAGGATACTTAGAAGTTGTTTCAAACTTGTTATTGTTAAATTGTGTATAGTTTTGTTCCAGATGTATGATTAAAATTGACAATTTTAATAATGATCTTATCGTTTTTTTCTTTACGTACAAAGTATTATTGTTGAGTTTAAAATTAACGTTAGATATCGATATAATATATAGTTTTAATTTCTATCTTGGGTGTAAGAAGCAGTAGGTAATTAGTATTATTCATATCATCTATCATATCATCATATAGTATTATCATTATCACCTATTTATCTTTATTAATATCAAAATCAAAGCGACATTTGTTCTGTCCCCTCAAGTCTAGTGTTATAAACTCAAAAAACGGGCACTTTTGATTTATTCCAATACTTATCCAATTTTAATCCAGTACTTTCAGTATTAACAATTTGTAAAGTGGTTTTGACCATCCTGCGAGTATAAACGCTCGAATCGAATAGAATATTTTTTTAAATTTTAGAATTTTCATATTTCTTAACATTTTGTTTTACTTGCCAGTAATTTTTAATACGTAGACAATTTGTTTGTAATGAATTGAATCCATATAAAACCTCTTTTGTTAAATATTTCCATAGGTGTACAGAAAAGATTTGGGCACCTGTTTTTTTTTTTTTTTGCAAATGTGTTTATTTCCTCACGGCCCGCGACTCTGTGTCCACATTACTATAGATTAGTAGTGGTCGGTGTGAAAGTGACTTTCATTTACTTTAGAAACTTATATTCCCATATCTTTGATATAGAAAATTTAAACCTATATAGCCGTAAATGTAGTCTGTATATATATATTTTTTAACTATTTCTGTAGTTATAAGAGTTATTATTTTATTATTATTTTTTGCAATTATTTAATTATTGTAATCTCCATTGAATGTGACGAGGTTTTTAAAACCTTATAAGGTTTTATAAACTAACTACTAACAAGTAAATTAAATTTAAAGGAGTACTGGCCTTTGTTTTAAAGAGACGGAAGTATAATGTAAATATTGGTGATCAAGACACATTGTAACAGCAAGACAATGAAGAGAATAAGAAGAAGAGTGGTGTGTCCAGAAATATACGACATGGATTCCTTAAAATAATTGTATACATTATCCTAAAAGGCCGGCCACACGCTTGTGATGCCGCTAGTACTGCACTAAGATCATATTCATATTCTAAATAACTTCACTTTACCCTCAAAATCTACCACCCATTCGAAAAGATATGTCTCTGACATGATACCGAGAGCAAGAAACTCAGGGGGGCTTTTTTTTAAATAAAATTGTATGGCAATTAAATTTATTAATTAAAATAGCTGTATAAAAAGGCAGTCGCTTCATATATGATGTCGTTCAGAAAGTCATCGTGATTCCATATATTCTGACTCACTATATTCTGTGCCAACCGTTCGAGTACGCCTGGCTCGTAAATTTGGTATATCTTGTTCAACCCCACTTATTGTGGCTCCATCAACAGAATCTACTTCGCAGTTGATAACCTGCTCAACCCCAATAATTAAATATTAGGAAATTAATGTCGCTCTTTCAAATCTGAACAATTTGTTATTTTTAAAGTGATAACCCTCACTTCTGTTAAAAATTAAGTTCGTAACCAAAATTTATGAATGATTCGAAAACTCGAACCCGAACTCTCGGGTTGCGTCATTAATTATATTCTTCTTGCATTTCATGACCAGTGGTTAATTCGTCCGTGTTGTATAATTATTAAATTATTTTTAAATATAGATACGTTTCAATATACTAAAAAAAATGAAAAACAGTGTTTTCAGGACACTGATTCATTGAATTCGAAGATTTTTCAACTTTTGTAAACATATTTTACTTACCAGTGGGAGGCTCCTTTGCACAGGAAGCCGGCTAGATTATGGGTACCACAACGGCGCCTATTTCTGCTGTGAAGCAGTAATGTGTAAGCATCATTGTGTTTCGGTCTGAAGGGCGCCGTAGCTAGTGAAATTACTGGGCAAATGAGACTTAACATCTTATGTCTCAAGGTTACGGGCGCAATTGTAGTGCCGCTCAGAATTTTTGGGTTTCTCAAGAATCTTGAGCGGCTCTGAATTGTAATGGGTAGGGCGTATGAATTACCATCAGCTGAACGTCCTCCTCGTCTCGTCCCTTATTTTCATAAAAAAAAAATATTTATGTCAAAATGCGTCTGAATTTAGACGCTTTCGTGTTTCTCCATGAATTGGCCAGAAACTTATTTGTTCCTCTTTATATAATATCATTGTTATTATTACAGAATCCTCCTCCTGAGACTGACGGTGATACAATAATTGCCGTAAGATACTTTGTACTTGAAAAGAAGTAGTTTATAAAAATTTACTTAAGTAACAGACATGAAATTGTAGAACTTTATTTTAGGTAGAATAAAACAATGACGATTTTATTGTTGAATTTTAAAGGTAAGAACAGCTCTTAGTAGAGCTATAAAGCTTATGCGAAAAGTGAACATTTGGTTTTGTTATAAAATCATTAAGAATTAGTTGTATTTATACTAATTACTTGCCTATCTAGAATTTCGCTGTTATTGGCCCTAATACCTCATATTAATATCCCTTTATATTGGTATTGTCATTGTGATATGTATCTTGTTGCATTATTAGAGTCTTTATCCTACTAATATTATAAATGTGAAAGTTTGTATGTCTGGATGTATGTTTGAACTTCTTTAACGCAAAATCTACTGAATAGATTTTGATGAAACTCTACAATAATATAGCTTACGCACCAGAATAACAGATAGGCTATAATTTATAAAACTATAATGTGAATAAAAAAATATAAAAGAAATGTGATTGTTACTAATGAATACAACTAGCGCCATCTCTTATCAACTAGCAAAAGATCAATTTATATGGCAAAACAACGTTTGCAGGGTCAGCTAGTATTTTAATAATTTTCAACTTCACTCCCTACTCCACACTCCATGGTCGTCGTGTAAATTTTTGTACAATGGAGACTTCTTCGACTTTTTTTTAAAATTGTGTTTGTTTAATTTATCTGTAATAAATATCATAAGACATTTTCAAATAATCGTTAGTTTAGTTAAAATATATGTTAGGTTGTGTATAGTACCTGAGTTTAAATTTGTATTTATTTAATTTATATTTTGGTTGCTGAGAGTTCCGTTCATTAATATTTTATTTTAATATTACAGAATGATACTATGACCGGAAATGATACGAAACGTGTAAGATGTTTTATGACTAAAAAGTAGTAATTTAATTGAGAACAGACTATAATTAACGACAACTAACAGAGTAAATAGTGTTGTAGTTTAGGTTGCGCAGAGTAGGTAGTTTGTAGTAATTTTTTATCTCTTCATGACTATTGGAAATACTAAATAGGTTTAATGTGTCTAACGTTGTTTGTGATTGACAATTTACAATGGTTTAAAAGAAACGCAAATGAGCGACTTATTAAAAAGTACATCTGAACGCAGCTGACTTCTCTATTCTCGTCGTCTCTATTGCTGTAGATAGAAGTCAGGCATCTTCAATGATGTTAGGGCGTCAAAAATTTCTTCATATTGCGTATTAAACTACCAATACCCTTAATTCAAATTCAAAATTCAAATATTTTTATTCAAAATAGGATGTGAAATCACTTATTGAAAGTCAAAAAAACTACCACCCATTCCAAAGTGAATGCCTCAGGCCTGAGAAGAATGGGCGCAACAAACTCAGTTATATAATAATTATAACCTAAACTATCCATTCTGATATTTTCTTTATGGACTTACTCATTTTCCCATTCAAAACGCTCTATTCGTAACTATTTGCCAAGCCCATACTACTTACCGAGATCGCGCTATTTGGCACCAGCTGCCATATTTCCTATTTTATGGCTATACCTACTCAATTTGGTTGCCAATACCTGTGTAGTAATAATATTGCGTAATAGTATGATTTACATTTAAGAACAGAAACGTATACATAGATTAGCTATTACTGTTTTGATAGTTTAAGTTGTGCATATTTATTAATAATAATTTTGAAATAAATATTTACTTATAGTAGTGAATCTAGTAGTAATGTAAATTTCAGTCAAGTTATACAGTTATATATAGCTATTAATTAAAAGAGTCGTGTATTATCTACTGCAGTTGAACAATCCCAAGCGCTTGAATTATTCAAATAATCTACAACATCACACAATAAAAATCTATCGCTATCGTCTAAGAGCTAGCAACGTTTTTGAGAGAGAATTTCAGGTAGGCCAGATTTTAGATATCCTATCTCTCTCACTCTTCCGGACGTGGACTATCTGGCTGGCGGTAGTGGTTGCGTTCATCAGTGCGCATCCTACCTGCACAGGTAAACTATCGATTTTTTAAATCATTTTAAGAAGTTTTTTTTGTTTTTTTGGAACTTTCCACAACGTAAATCTAATATTGCCAGGCATTTTTATTGCTGTTTAAACTGTTCCAGACGCTAATTTCGAATAAAAAAAAATATTGTTTTTAATTCAGTATGGCTGGATTTTTTTGTAATATTAGTTAAGTATTCTAGTATCTACGTTCTACGTAGGCGATTCAAATCGAACGCGAACCAATAGTGACAGACAAGTTTAATGCGAAGCAGTGCGGCACAATGCAGTAGTAGAACAGTATTTTAACTTCAAACTAGAGCACCCGAATCGACGAACGGACACGTACACACATTTACACGGCTGCTTAGGAATTTTGTGGAGACAAAATATTGAGTGTCACACCGTACGTGCTCCGCTGAGACTGGTCGTTGTCCGAGTTAAATTAGCTACGCCTACGCCGCGCCATCCGCGTAGTCAATTTTTTTGTATGTACGAACCCTAACGCTCCGCCCAGGCCCCAGACGTAGGTATAAATTTGAAGAAGACCGCTGCGTAACGCTACTGTTCTAGTATTTATCGAATTGTGGATGCGGCGTGGCAGTTTTGTCTGACGTGCGCGTGAGAAGTCCCGTAACTGCGACGCCGCCATTCAGTGACGCTGTACAATTGTCTCAGAAAAATCACGTAATTTCTTAAATAACACATAGGTACTCAAGAAGTAGATACGTACGGCAGAGAAGTGAAACTAATATTGAATACTTAGAGGTATATATTTTAAGGAGAATTACACAATTATAAATTATAGTTTTAACTAAAATGTCTGCTAGCGACATATATAAACAAACTATGAACTATAAACAAAAATTTTACACCGCTCTCAGTCTGCACGGAAATAGTTGTTGTCAACATTTGGCGCGCCGTTTTGTGAACAACTTCATTCCTGTTTGGCTTGCGTTCGAAGATATACTTATTTTTTCGTTTCCGTATTTACTTAGTTTTTTTATTATTATTAATCTGTTACTGTCAGTTTCTAGGCTGAAACTTTCTTTACATTATAATTCGTCTCGTTGACCTTACTATACGGTCTATAATAAACCTATCGACTGATTGTTGTTACCGCACCGCGCCACTTCGCGTTTGCGGCAAGATCGCCTAAGTGGGAAGACGCTTTGACCATAATTATTAGCTTAACTCTAATTGTATTTAATTTTCAGGAGGATGACAAATACAGCTCGGACTACGCCGCCATCTTCAACATCCTCCTGTGGTTCGGCATCATCTTCACCTTCACCCTGGTCGCAATCGTTTACGCGATCATGGACATGGATCCCGGCAGAGACTCCATCATCTACCGCATGACCAGCACCAGAATGAAGAAAGACAACTAGACACTGTCGTCTTGTGTCTCAGCAGCACAATTTTTGTTGTCCATAATTATTTCCAGAGTTACGTTCCAATGAAGCAGAGTGTATTAGACACCAATGTTAACTTATTGTATGAGTACCTAAGTGTAAATTAGTGTTATTATTTAATTAAAATTATGTTGGAATCTGTTTTGTTTATTATTAATGATATTTCAAACATGTAGCCCGGACAAAATAATATAACATATTATTAAACACAATATTAAGATTTATGTAGTTCCGAGCGTGAATTTGGCAAAATTTGGCGTAGTGAAAAAAAGCAACAAAAGAAGTCTCCATTAAATTTTAAATGAGTATCTGAACTATAGGTATAAGAAAAACCCAGTGGGAGAATTCTGAGCACAGGATGCCGGCTAGATTGGCACCACATCAGCGCATTCTTCTTCCGCACTAAGTGTTTTGGTTTAAAGGGAGCTGTAGCTAGTGAAATTACTGGGCCAACGAGACTTAACATCTTATGTTAATCATCAGGTGAACGCTCCAAACATTAGGTACCGGTTTTTGCAAGACAACGGCGTAGGTAACTGTTTTAAAACTGACAACTGCAACTAGTCCTACCAGTATGCGAGTCGGCATAAATAAAAATATTTTGTAACCTAAACCCACAAGTTCGACGTTGACAATAGTTTCTTTTTTTTTATTGATTATGTCTAGATTGTTAGTCACCTTATTTATCATAAACATCCCACACCTAGCCTAAGCTAGAAGCGCGACCTATGTAATATATGCAATGGTGTAATATCACCAAATAATGTTATGAATGTCTTCTGCTGAGAACAGAACTTATGCCCTCTGCGGTCAATGTACTTGGTACACTACCACATAAATTAAGTAGAGATCGTACTTACCTATTAAATAATAAAAATTGTACTGTTTACTAAAATAAAAACACATTTTAGTATTATAAATAATTTTAATAAATTAACAATACGAACAATAAAAACGTTAATATTTCCAATATACAGTTACTAGCACAGTTACGATCAATATTCGTTATTCCGATTACAAATTAGCATACTTAACACATATAATATATTTTATTATCTTAATTTTAAAAGTATAGAAAATACACATTTAAGTCATCGTCACGCGATTAATAATATATTTATTAGAATATTAAATTTATATTATTATACTTATCTGGCAATAAATTGGCCATAAAAAAGAAGGTTTATCATTTTTCCTAAATTTAATAATTAAGTATCAAAATATTTGGAAAATATTATATATATGCCATTTTTACATTCGTTTTATACATGTAGAAATTTGGAACACACATATTCCCTTAAACAAGAAAATTTCAAATCAAGTGTAGTCATTTCCGAAATAAATATAATATATAAATATGTTTTTTACAGTCGAGATTTCAATAAATATAATATAATCATTGAAAATCTTATATTAATTGTACCTTTTGCAAATGCATTTTCATATTTTGTAACAGATAGTGTGATCCGATTATTACATACCTACATATAAAATGAAATATATTGTACATACATATAAAATTAAAAATATTCTACTTTGAATATTTCAAGCCAAATACTGAGTATATTTTTACGGCGCATCAAACAAATAAAAAAAATAAGTATTATTAATCAGTAGATATATAGTGTGAGATTAGTATAGGAAAACACCATCATAATATACTATTATTGTAAACTTGTATTTTATTAATATTATAATTTTAATGTAAACCCATTTAAACGTTTTCGTGACTCATATTTAGATTTCATTGCATTCACAGTTAAATCTAATTAGTGTTTGTACCGCATTTCGGGTGTCTGTCTCCTTATAGTTAAAAATGTAAAGGTCAAAATTAAAAACGTTATTAATTATAACACATTATAAATCAGTTATTATCATTAAAACATTATAGTTCAGGCACGAAGGCTATAAAATAGGGGTAGTGGCTGTAAGTATTCCCTTGTCACAGAGGAACAACTTCTCAGTCATTGTCGTAATATTACTGCCTCTTCTTGCAATTCCTCTATAGACTATACTATAGGCAATAGTGGAACAGAATGTGCTAATCTAGAAAGAGAGAAAGTCTGGCGACTAACAAAACACATCATACGGCGTTTCCATTCTGTATTCTATAATGAGACAGCATGTTTTATCAGACAGAAGCTCACTGTTGCACATCAGCCGACCTGGAACAAAAGGCACGTGTTGCCGGCCTGATCGTTGTTGTTTTCTTTTTAAATATTATGTAATTTTATTCTAAGCGGCTTCACACACAGATAACCTTCCTAAAGTTTAAGTGTGTGTTATTATATTGTAAGCTATAACTATATTGTATTTTAAATAAATATTCTAAAAAAAAAAATCAAACGCGAGTCGGATTCGTATATGAAGGCGTATGCGATAGAACGATAAGTACTTTGTTGTTAACAAACATGTTCAAATTTCTATGGCGGCCATTTTGAAATACGCCATCTTGGTTTTCATTAGTTCTGTTGTTATAGCAGTTCCAGGGGGCATGAACCTAAAAATAAGATTGTATGGCACCAGCTTAAAGAAGCCAACAATATTTGGTAGAAAAAGGCTAGAAAGAAGAAAGTAATACACTCTGTTAAAGTTTCTAGCCGTATAATTATCTCGGTTTATGTGATACAGTATGCAGACGTGGTCGCTAGCTAGCGGCCTAATGAGAAAGCTCATGGTCGCTCAGAGGGCAATCGAGATCCGCAGGAGAACCAAAGTCACCGACATAATAAAAATGATTGCGAAACTGAAGTTGCAGTGGGCAGGGCACATAGCTCGACGGACAGATGGCTGGTGGGACAGTCCTCGAAAGGCGATCACGTACTGGAAGACAAAATGTTGTTAGGCCCCCTTGTGGGGACGATTGGTCAAGATCACCGGGATAGGTAGGATGAGGGCAGCACAGGACTGACCGTCGTGGAGATCTTTGGGGGAGGCATTGTCTAGCAGTGGATGTCTTCCAGCTGATCATGATAATGTGACTGGCAGATGGTGGAGTTTTAGTAATTGGGTTGTAAAAGGTAAAGCATGTGGTGCAGTTGGGTGTCGGTCAGTTCCTGCGCAGCGTGTAGTTGTGAGCCCGACGCAGTCTGCGGCGCAGCTCCTGCGGGAACCTCTCGTAGCAGCGGCGGCAGGCGGGCCGCTCGTCGTACTCGTAGAACTTGGAGCGAGTGCTGAGCGGAGCGTCGCACACCGCGCAAGCGAAGTGATGCACGCACCACGCCTTGTTCAGCGCCGTGAATACTGCCGCAGATATGGTACATTTATTAAGGAAACAAACAGATACATCACTATGGTAGAAAATGATATAAAATTCTCGTGTCCCGGTGTTTGTTAACAAATTCCTCAGAAACGGCTAAACCATTTTTTTTTAATTTGTTGTATATCGGGTAGGTCTGAGAATCGGCCAGCATCTATTTTTCATACACCTAAATGACCATGACATATATTTACCCACCCCTAAAGATATTTTTTGCCATTTATTTTATTTTATTATGATTCACCTTTAAAAAACACACACAACTTCATCAACACTTATTTTTTTATCGCGATTTTAATATTATTCTATTTCATCCACAGATACGCAATAGAGTTGCAAGATGGCAATCGAATATAAAAATAATTATTGTAGTACGATAAATTTTATGTACGATATATTTGGTAAGTCTGAATCGGTCGTCATTTATTTTTTATACCACAAAATTTTTAATTTTTTTATTTCTTTATATGGCAATACAATGTTTGCTGGGTCAGCTAGTAAAATATAAAAATTACAATATTGGATATATCCTAGAGTACAAATATGACAACATAACGTTAAGATAAGTAAACAATGGAACATTTAGGTGATTACACAATATTATATAAATCAACACAACGACAGACATACGAGTGGATATAATTAAAATATGGTACATGTGCATGATTTATGTAAGAGTCTTATAACGAATATTTTAATGCATAAAGTAATTTATTCTTTTACGATAATTGCTATAGGTCCACAGCCACATACACACCAAGAGCGCTTTCGCTCTACGTCCGACCCGTTTCGTGAAAACACGGTCCGAAGTAGTCGTAGAACTATTTCTATGGTAGTTAACGCACTAGATCCGGCTTCCGTCATCCGATTTATTTCCGTCAACCATAGAAATTGTTCTACAACTACTTCGGACCGTATTTTCACGGGTACGGATCGGACGTATTGAGAAAGCGCACTAAACCATCATATTATAATAGATAAACTTTGTAGTATAATATCAAAAGGAGAGAGGATATAACATTAATAATAATAGGTATAATATAGCAAATAGGATAATAAGGCATACATACCATCGCCGGCTATGACCTGGTTGCACACGTAGCACAGGTTACCGAACAGCTGGTGATAATGCTGCTCACAGTACGCCAGACCCTTCTTCTCATAGTGGCGATGACCGTGGAACGGCTTCTCGCATTTAGCGCACACGAAATGCTGTCAAATATAAAACACACATTTACAAAATGAAACAAAGTTGTTCATTGATTTTTTTCAGTCGGTTGCTTTATATCTTAGATAGACTGTGACAGCTTTGAACACGTCGAAAAAAATAGCGGCAAACTATTAACCTCTATTTTCAGCAACGTATGCACACTTTAACGAAGTGAATGACGTATCGCGAGTGTAGATGTAGGTGTCATTCACTTTAAATAATGTTATATACACTTATCCAGACAATGAATTTCTAGACAATTATTACTTATTGAGAACCGATTTCAACATTGAACTTGAACTCCATTAGAACACTTTGAACTAAGTTTAAGCCTGTAAATGAGTTTACATTTATTTTTATGATAATAAGGGACGAGACGAGCAGGACGTTCAGCTGATGGTAATTGATACGCCATGCCCATTACAATGGAGTGCCGCTCAGGATTCTCAAAAAACCCAAAAATTCTGAGCGGCACTACAATTGCGCTCGTCACCTTGAGACATAAGATGTTGAGTCTCATTTGCCCAGTAATTTCACTAGCTACGACGCCCTTCAGACCGAAACACAGTAATGCTTACACATCACTGCTTCACGGTAGAAATAGGCGCCGTTGTGGTACCCATAATGTAGCCGGCTTCCTGTGCAAAGGAGCCTCCCACTGGTAAAATGCTTCAATTCACATTTCCCTAGACGCAGTTATAATCTGAACGTTATCAAAACATAAACGTTGACATTTATAAGAATTTTGATTTGTTCCATAATATAAAGACAGTTTTATAAATATTCTATTGTTTATGACTTGTAAACTCAGTTATCATGAACGCGCGTAAAATGAGTTGGTGAAATCGGTTTGTCATTCATCGTGACCAAGAATGGCATTTGAAATTTGACAAGACTGGAATTTGAAGTTAAGTCAAATTGAGTTTTATAAAACTCAGTTTGAAGGTTAAGTAGGGGCTTAGGTACCTACTGTTACACTCTAATTTATCAATAAACATTATTTTTATAATACTGATATGAGAATCTCTGTCACAATCGCCACGTAAGCGGAAGGTTAGGTTTTGTGGCACTGTACTAGCAATTGCTGATAGAAAGCTGGTCACAGCTTCTAAGCATCCCCCGGGATAGATGGCCACTTAAAAACCTCAAAGATAAGTACAGTATGTTCCCAACCAATTCGTAATGAAATATGAATATTTTAAGGCTATAGGCAACCTTAATTTGTGCGATTTTGACGAGAGAGTACAATAAAACGAAATAATTTTACGAAATATCCTATCAAAGAGAAATTTTAATATATGTAACTTTAAACTAGAAAAACGATTAGAAGATATTTGTTTGATGCTTATTTTTAAGAATATCGTAATTTGCCTTAGAACTTCATCTTCCATAAAAGGGAAAGAAATTTTTTTGGACTCTAAAGGCTACTAAAATATTCTCACATATGTAAACTATCTATTTTTAGCGTTATACATTACCTCAACATGCCAGTGCTTGCCGAGTGCAGTCACAATCCTCTCCTCTATGGGACGGCGACAAGCGCCGCAAATCGGAATTCCCATCTTGTCATGGCATCGGAGACAAAACAAATTGTTCTACAAAAAAATTGTATTTTTAAATAAACATTGCTAGACTTCTAAACTAGGACGACGTTCAATCACGGTTTATCTACACACACATTTTGACAAGTGCATTCCTATCGCAAGAATTAACCCACTAAACACAAAAATATATGTATTTAAAAAAAAATTATATAAAATTATTAGTTCACCTAATCTAATATATAAAAGTCTCGTGATATGGTGTTAAACATTGAACTCCTCCGAAACGGCTTGACCGATTCTCATGAAATTTTGAGTGCATATTGGGTAGGTAATCGGACAACATCTATTTTCATACCCCTCAATGTTAAGGGTGGTCCACACGAATTTTTTTTAATTTTGTTGAATTTGATTATGAGTCAGCATTAAAAATACATACAACTTCAAACTTTCACCCATCTACGACCAACAGTTACTTTTGTATCGCGATTTTAATATCGGCAATATAAGGTTCGCTGGGTCAGCTAGTAATTTTATATAAATTGTATTTAGGAAATAAAAAATCTTTTGATTTTTTTTAATAAACTTGTTCTTTTCTTAAAAATTTGTTTCATCTGAAAAAGGTTCTATAACTTTTTTTTTTTATGGAGTAGGAGGACAAACGAGTGTACGAGTCACCTGGTGTTAAGTGATCACCGCCGCCCACAACCCCTTGCAACACCAGGGAATCCCAGGAGCGTTGCCGGCCTTTAAGGAAGGTGTACGCGCTTATTTTGAAGGTACCCATGTCGTATCGTTTGGTGGTTTATACTTACCTACATTGTGTTATTTGATAAATACGGCCATGTTGTTATATCGTATCCATCAATGAATTGTCGATACAATTCGATACAAGTCCGATGACTATATTAATTTTATATCCAAAATTTAATTTTTTTAATTTTCTTTTTAATTGTAATTATGACATGTACACACTACAGTGAAACTCAACTATGAAATGTAATTTAAGTTAAGATTGTTTGTTGATCTATGGGTGAAATGCCTGAAAATAAATGGTTTATTATTATTATAAGGAAAAACACAACCTGAACCTATAGGCGCTGATTAGATGAAAGTATTTACATGACCTGATAACTTAAAGAAAAGAAAAGTACATACCTACTTCCAAATGAATTATAAAATTTCCTACTGCTCATTGCCTAAGCTATCTCAATTATATATTTTTGGTTTATTATTTAATGCATTAGGTCTCTTGTAATGATAGTTGCTATGTGTGGTATAATAAAATAAAATAAAATTACCCCTTTTGTTTTTAAGCTGCCGTATTTCTACAAGAATAAAGCAGATCCTTTTTTTTATGGAATAGACAATAGATAGACAAACGAGCGTACGGGTCACCTGGTGTTAAGTGATCAGCGCCGCCCACACTTTCCTGCAACACCAGAGGAATCACAGGAGCGTTGCCGGCCTTTAAGGAAGGTGTACGCGCTTTTTTTGAAGGTACCCATGTCGTATCGTCCCGGAAACACCGCACAAGGAAGCTCATTCCACAACTTTGTAGTACGTGGAAGAAAGCTCCTTGAAAACCGCACGTGGATTACCGCCACACATCCAGATGGTGGGGATGATATCCTAACGTGTGGCGTGTCGTGCGAAGGTGGAATTTGGCGGCAGGAATCAGGTTAAAAAGGTCCTTTTAGAAGCACTTCTTGGTTTTCTCACTGCCGAGACTTATTTTCAAGATATATATAGACTTATTTATAAGAAGGTAAAGATAACAAATTTTTAAGCCACATTTGCAATTGAAAACTATATCCTAGCGACTCGCGTTTGCCGCCGCAAGTTAATGCATATTAATTTCTGCACCGTTCTAGTAATCACCTTGAAAATTGGCATGTATTTGATTTTTTTTTTGTGGATAATTCGTTTCTGTAATCCACTACGATGACGCTACATACCACCTTCTGTATCGTTTAACCGATACCTATGAAAATATCGATACGTATCCTGCCTATATTTGCTGGATTTTTGTATCGTAAAATCAGATATTAACCGATACCTATGAAAAAAGTGATCCTGCTTATACTTACTGGATTTATGTATTGTAAAAATAAAAAAGTAATTTTTCAACAAGTTTTGATATAAAAACTAGCTGACCCAGCAAACGTTGTATTGCCGATATTAAAGTCGCGATACAAAAGTAACTGTTGATCGTAGATGGGTGAATATTTGAAGTTGTATGTATTTTTTAATGCTGACTCATAATCAAACAAATTTAAAAAAAATGTCAAAAAAATTAAAAAAAAAATCGTGTGAACCATCCTTAACATTTAGGAGGATGAAAAATAGATGTTGTCCGATTCTCAGACCTACCCAATATGCACTCAAAATTTCATGAGAATCGGTCAAGCCGTTTCGGAGGAGTTCAAAATTTAACACCATGACACGAGAATTTTATGTATTAGATTAATCTTACAACAGTTGCTTTGTTATCCTGAATTTTTTTTGAGTTCTCGATTAAGGGCGACACTAATTCAACACGGACTAACTAACTTTTATTTATCTATTTACATATATCTACATACATTTTAGTTTCATTTATTTACTCCACAAACGTTACATTTATCGGCTTGAAGCACTCATTAATTTTATGCATAACCTACTAATAGCCTAATGGTATACAAACATAATACATATGTAATCTAAGTTTATCTCAAGGCATTTTTCCTACTGCCTGGAAAATGGCTGCAATTGTTCCTATTCATAAGTCGGGTAACAAATTGAATCCTACGAACTATAGACCGATTTCTTTATTAGGATCATTCTCAAAAATTTTGGAAAAACTAGTACACAAGCGATTGACAAGTTTTCTTGACGCACATAAAATAATATCTGACAGACAATTCGGGTTTCGAACTAAAAAATCAACGGAAAACGCTGTAGACTTAGTAACAAAAATTATTTCTTCCAAACTAGATAAGCAGCAAGCATGTATCGGTGTATTTTTAGACCTCGCGAAGGCTTTTGATACAGTCTGTATTCCTATACTTTTACAAAAACTTGAGCTACTAGGTATTCGAGGTAATTGCCTGAACTGGTTCAAAAGCTATTTAATGTGCCGAACTCAGTGTGTTATTGTGGATCATAAGAAAAGCAATCCAAGTACAATAGATTTTGGCGTCCCCCAAGGAAGTATGGGCCCCACGTTATTCCTTTTGTATATAAATGACATCAAAACTAAAGTATCCAGCTCTGACGTCATCTGTTATGCCGATGATACAGCTCTTTTATTTTACGGGAAAAACTGGGATACTGCACTACACACAGCGGAACAAGGAATGAGGAATATTGCAACTTGGCTACAAAATAATCTTCTCACTTTAAATCTCACTAAAACACAGTACATCTGTTTCCATAAAACGAAAACTTCATCCCCTTCCCACATTTTTGATATTAAAGTCCACACATGTCCTGTTGCTCTATCTGGCCCTTGCTCTTGCAATAGTATAAGTAGAACTACTCATATAAAATACTTAGGAGTCGTCATGGACGAAAACTTAAACTTTAAGCAACATCTTAATACAACAGCGAAAAGAGTCCGCAAGCTGATCTATATTTTTAAGAACTTACGTGCTTCGGCATCTTTAAATCTGCTAAAAACCATTTATTTTGCAATCGGTCAATCTGTATTATCTTATTGTATCACCGTATGGGGAGGGGCGGCAACTTCACACATGATACTCTTAGAAAGAGCACAGAGAGCTGTCCTTAAAGTGATTTTTAAAAAACCTATTAGATAATCAACACATAAACTATATAAAGACTTAAACTATATAAAGACTTAGAACTTCTTTCTGTCCGAGGTATATTTATCTTGCGTGTTATGACAAGCATGCATAAGGAGGTCTTGAATTTGCCTAATTATAAAAACCTACTAGATAGCCGTTCGTACAAGATTCCAACACCAATAATAAATACAACATTTGCAAGTAGATTTAGCCCATTCTTACATACATATATATACAACAAGGTAAATTTAAAATGTTCTATTAAAAATTGCTCGGTCCATCAGGTCAAATTTAAAATACAGAGATGGTTACACACACTCACTTATGCAGACATGGAAGCTATTCTTAAAGTGATAGCTTAGCATTCATATAATGTTAATACTTTGTAACATGATTAAGCAGATACTAACACTCACTCACACCCACCCTCACACACACACACACATACACACACACCCAGAGACATACACGTGTACACACACACATATACAGAGTGCACTTTTTGACCTTTCGGTTCATATTGTTAACCTTAGGATGTAAATTGGTTGCCTACAGGACAGGCTACGCCTAGTGTAGGGACCAAATATAATGTAATATTATGTGATAAAGTGTCTGTATATAATAAATAAATAAATAAAATAAAAAATAAAAAAAAATACAAAAATATATGGTTTTATAGGTATACTTAGTATATTGGTATACTTGATACTTAATATTATATAATACACTAGCTGACCCGACAGACGTTGTTCTGTAGATTATAAAAAAAACTGTTTCATAGGAATTTGCCAATAATATTTCAAAACATCAAGAATTATTTCGTAAAAAAATGCTCCCTGTTGTTATAATGAAATTGTTTCACAGCGGAACTGTCAATGTCGCGTCACTAAATTCTCTCATAGATAAAATGTCCATACAAAACAAATATTGAAAATAAAAATAATTATGGGTCCCAAATCGAAATAAAAACTATCATAATATCTCTCAAGTTGGACCAAACTGTACTCCATGAAGTAATCCCCATTAAAATCCGTTTATTAGTTTAGGAGTCCATGGCGGACAAACAACGTGACATGTAAGTTATACATATTAAGATTTTTAAGTTTCTTTTAAAGTACCTTATCCAATGTCTATGTTAGGAGTGTATCTTAATATGCCTTTAATGTTAAATACATGGGGTACCATATATTTAGGGGGCGTCCATAAATTACGTGAGATGTTTAAGGGGGGGAGGGGGTCGAGTCAAATCTCATTTAATCTTACGTTGGAGAGAGAGGTGGGGTCTCGGCAAATATCACGCAATTTTTTCTGATTGAAACAAAAGAAAATTATACTATTTTGATCCATTTTATCATATGGACATGTTGGTTCCAATAGTCTCTCTTGAGACCGTGCATGATTCTCCATGCCTTGAATTAGAGTTGATATTCTTTATTTAATCACAGTAGTTACGATTTAATTAAGTATTCTACTGTTAAATTTTTATTACACTTATAACTCTAAGCAATATTGATTACTAGTCTTAACTAGTCGTAAATAAAAGCACGAAGCAATTTTTTTTTACAATAACAATCCAACGCGATTACGTAAGAAACCCACATTTTGAAAAATCTCATGTGAGATTGGGGGAGGGGGTTGAATAAAATCTCACTAGGGGGGGGAGGGAGGAACAGAAATGTCAAAAAAACACCTCACGTAATTTATGGACGCCCCCTAATGTGTCCGTTCATTGGAAACTAGTTAAATACGTATTATAAGGAGAAATAAAAACTCATACCACATCATTTGCAGCATAGCCTGGACGATTCTTGACCTCCCTCGCAGTGTGGTCCAGTTCCACCTCACATGTGGCGCACATGAAGTGGTATCCGTGGTACACTTCCCCACGATAGCGCAATGGCTCACCGTCAATCACACCACTGATGAAACAATGTTTTTATTGTATTCAAACGACATTATCATTTTTGGGCAGACATTTTTGAAGTTATACTTCTTTAGGCGCCTTATGAAAAATGATGAGAATGAAATTTTAAGATGCGCGCGCACCACGGTCACACAAAAGTAACGGGTTGAAGTTGGTTCCTAAAATTTTCTGACGTTTGCGTCATTCGTTATTTTTTTTTGTTTCTTCGGCCATTATTAGGCAAAGGATTCAAGCCCATACAGCCGTATTCGTAATTTAATAATTAATTGCCAAGATGGCTATCTTTGCAAGATTTTTACAATTTCTTTCTTCAAACGTAGAATAGAAGGAGGAATAAAGTATTTTTGCATTGTTACGCCAAAGAAATATAAATTCTTGCGTGCATACATAAGCACTTTTTTTTTAATAATACAGGTATGTAAGAAATAGGATGTATAAGGTTATATTTGCTCTGCTCTCTCATACCAAAAACCCTTTAACTTACTTATTAAGTTATTGGTCATAACTTTATATCTTGAGTTGCCTTTCGATGTCGAAGCCATGATTAGTGCGTAGCGTGACGTGCTATCCGCAATTGAGTACTTAACTATTCGTTATAAAGTTGAGTATTGTTTACTAATTAATATATCTAAACAGACTGTCACTCAAAAATTCAATACATGGAGTGGCAGGCCATGCGACTCACCCGTGCTACAATAAGTACTTTTGTTTTGGTACCTACATAACTTGGTCGTTTTATTATACCTATATTATTAAATTGTGTATTTATAAGTTAATATTAATATTTATTGTAGGCGATAATAGTATTTCTTCTAACATGCCCGACAAACCTCTGTGGTTTTTGGCCTGTTATATAATAATAAATTGTAATTATATTTTTCATAATAAACAAATAATTATATAAAATATTAAAAATTGTGTGCCAGAAAATAATGTAATAGTAAAATACATACTGGCACTTATGGCATATATAGTTTTGTAAACCATCAGCCTTAATTCTCGCATTGCATCCATGGCACAGAGCACGGCCTGCATTCTTGATAAACCCAGCATCTGCCAGCTCCATATTACACTCTTCACAACGGAAACATGCTGGATGCCAGTTAGAATTCATCGCCTTAATTACTCGTCCAATAACAAACTCCCCTGAAATAATAATTCAAATTCAAATATTTTTGATCAAAATATGGATGTGACATCACTTATTGAATGTCAAAAACTACCACCCATTCCAAAATGAATGCCTCAGACCTGACAAGAAACAAACTCAGCGGGCTTTAACAAAGTAATATTGTACAAATAAACTTATTATTTAATAGCCTGAGTGTGGTCACTCCATTCCCAATCTGTGGTATCATTAAGAAAGTCATTTATTTACCACGCAAATGTTTTTTAACAAGTCTTTTAAATATTAAAATACTTTTGTTTTAAACATTTACTAGGATGTTGTAAACACATACAAATCGCCCCACAAAAGACTTAATAACTACTAAGTAGGCATTATAAGTTTATGTCTGTTCCTGGTGTTAAACTTTATGGTTATTACAGTTTCTATCAAATTCACTTATGTGCCTAT
>CATIXQ010000032.1:4883938-4914144 GCA_949711755.1 Leptidea juvernica
TCGGCTTTCTCTTTTGCCGTATGGGCCAGGGTGTCATTCCTCATGTGCAACGGCGGCATGGACGGCTGGTTGAAGTTACCAAGAGCAGCTTTCGACAACGACCAGAACTTGCGTGTTCCGGTCGGGTAACTGGAAAGCTGCTCGCCGATTTTGACGACGTGCTTAGACTTCGCACGGGCGATTTGCCGCTTAAAAAATCTGGAGGCACGGTTATATTTCCTCTTAAGAACTTTGCAGTTCGGATCCTTTGTGCCCAGCGCCGCAACCCAAGTTCGATACGCCTGTTTTTTGCAGTCAGATGCTGCTTTAACTGACGCATCGAACCAGGGCTGTGATCTGCCACCGATCGGTACTACAGAGCTTGGTATAAAAATATCCATGCCCTGCTGTATCACATCGCCTACTGCAATGGCGCAGGCACTAGGATCTGCTGACTTGTAGTGCCAAACGCGGCGGGTCGCTGGTGGTCTGCGACGTTGGCGTCGGATAGGCACTACACTCCTGACCAGGCAATGGTCGGACGTTCCGAGAGGGGCGTCGACAAAGACCTGGTAACCATTGGGATGTGTAGTCAGCAGAAGATCTAATAAGGACGGCATGTGGGAGCCGCGTTGGCGACTCAACCAATTGGGACAGACCATACGCCAATGCAAAATTATGCACAGATCGCCCTGCGTAGTCTGTGGTTCGTGATCCAAGCCATTCGGCATTGTGCCCGTTGAAATCACCCAAGACCACGATTTCAGCGGAGGGGATCTGTGCAAGCACGATATCAATTGCCGCTTGAACGCAGCCCATGAGATGATCGGTTTCTGCGTTACCACTATGGGACCTGTAGACACACGCATAGATACGGACGCGGTCGTCTAAATCTACGCGGAGCCAGAGAGTAGACAGGTCCCTACCCTCAAAATTGCCGAGACGGCGACAGCAGATATCCTCCCTAACGTACACACATACCCCGGCATGAGGCAAAAAGTTGTGCTCAATTTTGTACCCGGGGTACGTTAAATATGACGTATCGCTAGGTCGAGATATCTGCGTCTCCGTAAAGAAACACAAGGCCGGCTGCGCCGTCTCAAGGTGGTGGTGGACGGCGATTAAATTGGAGTGAATTCCCCTGATATTGCAAAAGACCACGTTGAGCGTGGAGCGGGGTGCCGTGGTGTTACTGCCTCGTTTGTCCTCGGTCATGCGCGGTTCTGTGCCCACCCCAGAATACGAAGGGCGGCCCGAGCGAGAGTGCTCGGGGAGGGATTCTCCGGCTCTGGTAGAGCCGGTACCCTATATCTTTTTAATAATATGTGTAATGTAATATCTTTTTACGGACCGCTCTCATAATTAGTGGGGGGGGGGGGGGGAAGGGATGGCCTTCGGTCCTCGACACTAACCTATGCGAAACATAGCGGCACTAGGCCGCTACTTCACGCCGGTATTCTGTGCGAGTGTGGTAATTAACCCGGACGAGTCTGGCCCGATTGTGCTGACGTCATAAGACGGCAGCGTGACTCTCCCACTTCTAAAAGCCCTTAGTCGCCTCTTACGACACCCATGGGCCTGGGACTCCCCTATTCTTTTAACGCTCCGGGGAAAGTACAGGGCAAAAGCTCTGAGAGAGAAGAAGCGGCGCAAGAAACTCAGATTATGGGCACATCAACATGAAGCAGTAATGTGTAAGCATTATTGTGTTTCTGTCTGAAGGGCGCCATAGGTAGTGAAATTACTGGGCGAATGAGACATAACATCTTATGTCTCAAGGTAGGCACACATAAGTGTTAAATTGTAGTGCCGCTCAGAAATTTTGGGTTTTTCAAGAATTCTGAGCGGCACGCCATTGTAATGGGCAGAGCGTATCAATTACCATCAGTTGAACGTCCTGCTCTTCTCGACCCTTGTTTCATAAAAATAAAAGATACACTTTTAACTAGTTTCGGGGTCAGATTTAAAAAACAAGACATGGTAGAGCAGCAACACAAACAACTCTGAATTTCATAGGATGGTATTGCAGTTTGTGACGATTGGTGTGAAGGTAGAATTTGGTGGTAGGGATCAGCTTAAACAGCTTTGGAACACTCCTCATCATAAGCGAAGTATAACACGTACAACGAATCACATATTGTATGCACCTCTATTGATCAGAATTTTGAACAGTTAAATTGTTAAAAAAGTTAAAAAGCCGCAACTGTGGTATATAACTATATACTAGCTGACCCAGCAAACGTTGTATTGCCGATATTAAAATCGCGATACAAAAGTAACTGTTGATCGTAGATGGGTGAAAATTTGAAGTTGTATGTATTTTTTAATGCTGACTCATAATAAAACATTGCAGTGGGGTCCCCATATTGAAGGATTGGCGATTAGGCTTAGTTCTGCAGCATATGCGGTTAAAAAAATTAGACGGTTAACTGACATAGATACGGCGAGATTAGTATACTTTAGTTATTTTCATAGTATTATGCCCTATGGTATATTGCCGGTATTAATACTATCTTTGTGCTGCAGAAGAGGGCTATTCGCGCGATTTATAACCTAGGTCCTAAAGAATCATTAAGAGAAAAATTTAAAGAAATAAACATATTGACTATTGCTTCTCAATACATTTTTGATAATGTTTTGTATGTTCATAAGCACATTGAGGAATTTTCTAGAAACTGTGACATTCATAATGTTAACACGAGGAATAAACATAAACTTGTTATGCCTACTACTCGGTTGGGTCGAGTTAGTAAGTCTTTTGTTGGGCGATGTATATGCTTCTACAATATGATCCCAGAAAATGTACAAAACAAATGTGTTACGAAATTTAAAAGAAATGTTAAAAAGCGTTTTTGTGGGAAAGGTTATTATAGCATAAACGATTTTCTTAATGACCCCACGGACTGGGAATAAAGCGAACACCCTCAGGCTCTTTAATTATAAATGCTTATTGTACAATATTACATTGTAATCCATATTTTATATTTAAAAAAAAAGCCCGCTGAGTTTCTTGCGCCTATTCTTCTCAGGTCTGAGGCAGTCTCTTTTGAATGGGGGATTTTGACGTTCAATAAGTGATTTTAAATCCTATTTTGAATAAAAATATTTGAATTTGATAACAAATTTAAAAAAAACCAAATACCAAAAAAATTATGACCACCCTTAACATTTAGGGTGATGAAAAATAGACGTCCGATTCTCAGACCTACCCAATATGCACTCAAAATTTCATGAGAAAATTTGGGCACAAAAGAAAAATTTTTTTTTCTAGAAATTTGAATTTTGATTCGAACCTAAATACAATGCACAAGATACCTATTAGTTATCATTTTTTTTAGTAATATGGGTTAAAAAGTCGTAATCACGTATGAGCGTTTGTATGAAGAATATCTAATATATAAAATTCTCATGTCACGGTGTTAAACATTGAACTCCTCCGAAACGGATTGACCGATTAATGTACTCATAAATTGTTAAAGTAAAGAAAACATCGCTATAGAAACTTCGCGCAAGTACTATTACTTGAGTTTTAATTAATTGAGATTCTACATATAAAAAAACATTTATTTCAAAAATTTGTAGGGTTTACTCAAAGACATATATTTCCTGGAAGTTTTATGGAATTTCTACACACTATTTTTCAATGTTAGCACCTTCTCTTGTTTGTTGTCAACGGGCAGTATGTTGGATGACACAAACCATGCTTTTCGGCCATTTACACCTTGTCAATAGTCATGACTGGATATGAAGGAAGAATTGTCTCACTCTGTATATGACTCCAAGTTTACCATTGTGATAATATAAAGTATAACTAATATAAGTATGATAAGGGATAACGATATCAAACAGTGAGATTTATTTTATAAAACAAAATTCCAATTGTGTTGTGGGTGCTATATTTACGCACTACACTTTCCTAGAAAAAGAAGTAACACAATGTATACAATATATCTGTTGTATTGTCCCACTTAACACAAAACTATAATTAATAAGGTTATAGGAGAGTAATTAGTTTTTTTTTATGGAATGAGGACAAACGAGTGTATGGTGTTAAGTGATCACCGCCACAGTTTACTCAATTTCTTAATTCCAAACAAGATGTTCCCACAATAAGCATTGAAATCTGAAGGGGTTCAAACTGATCAAACATAATCAAGACATAATAGACATTGTTCTCTGTGATTCTTCAATTTATCATAGATTGAGTCTAGGTGTTATATTGTGGTTGATAAAAAATATTTACAACCGAGATTAAAATTCATATTGGCGTTACAAGGAAGTATGGGCTGAGATAATAAAATAAGTAACCAGTAAGGCTCTGGCACTCAATATTTTTTACAATTTCAAAGAAACTTACACAAAACAACTGGTATGCCAAAGTTCACCATTTGAATTAACAATTTTTTCATTTGTTTCAAATCCATCTCCACATCTGGTACAAAACATATTATCCAATGACATGATTCCAAGCCTAAAAAAATAATAATAAAAAGTAATAATGTGTTACATAATATAACAAGTTATTCTTGGTTATCCATGTGAAGAGGAAAACTTGCCAGTTATATTAACCGCACAATGACTCATTATATTGCTAATCAATTAAAATTGTACATTGCCAATATTTATTAGCTAAGCATATTAAAAACATGTTTTATGATGTGTGTTTTATGTTTAAAATGCTTATTTAGTACAAAAAAAATATATTATTAAATGACTGGTTTGAAGTCGGGATCAACTGAATATCTCCCAGAAAATAAAGATTTGGAATAATAAACAATAAAAATGTTTATTTTAGCAAATCTCAAATGTAAACAATCTAATACCGACTTTCAGAACATATTTTTATTGGAATTAGTTTTGTAGGAAGCCAATTGCCCTTTACCTGATGTTAAGCTGTACCATATGTATAATGCAGATAATATTATTCACAAAAAATGACTGAATGTTAACTGTATCGAGCTACCTGTATCTAAGAATTCTGAGTGTGCCAGGATGTTTATAGTCTATCCACAGAATAGAACCAATTATTAAACTTTTTAGATTTATTAATGTTAATAACTAAGAATGTAGGTTGTTTTGAGCAATGCAGTAATTAGAATGTGAAAAATGAATTTATGAACTTAATAGGTAAATATATTGAATCTTTTTGAGAACTTAAGTGATTATAAATTCAATTCAAGCCAAGGTTTAGGTCTAGCAGTGATGATGAGTTGATAAATGTGAATAACATGATTTAATGCGTGGTTATATTAGCAGATGTAGGTATGACATCAATTGGGACACTCCCACATAACTTGCTTACCCTGGCATTTTTCTGTTTTAATTAAGTAACTGTTCGTTTCATGTATTTTCTGTCAAAAACAAGAACGCTATTAGCCAAGTTAACTTTTACATTAAAACTTAAAAACATGGATATAATATGATGTAATTTATTTATAAATAGATTTTGTTAACCATGGTTACCACTTACCTACCAGAGCTATAATTCACCAATAGGTAAACACAAAAAAGAATGTGAATAATATAAGATTACAATGTAATTCCAGTCAGGCAACAATAACAAAAATAAAACAAACAAATTTTTAGGCCTAATACACTAACAGAAAGGTAATAAATACTAAATAGTGTACTGTGATCTGTCCCTGGTCCACAGGCACAGTCCTGATAGAACACTTTTACTTCCCTATATATTATTATACTCTTTGACTATTACTCTAAACTCTATGAATGATATGATATCGATATATATATATCTCATTTGTCAACCATAAGTATATTCTTTGCTTCTTTGGGGTGAACACTGAACAGTGAGAACTGAGATAGTCTAAAAACTATTACAATTTTTAACTATACGATATCAAATATATAGTATTTACTCTTAGTGATAAATTTACTCTATATCAATAGCATGTCAGATTTATAGCTAAATTCTTCGGAGCAATTATCAAGCTTAGTGGAGTAACACTATGCTGAGCTGTAAAAAACTAGCTTGACTTTTCAAACTAGCACTGAAAAGAGACAGATGTATTTCACCTTGTCTCTCTTGAAAATTTGAAATGCAAAACAAAAAACATTGCGTGCGTACAAAGTACACGTCATGTCAGAAGTGAAACCCGAATGGTGCATGAACCTCTAAACTGCAAATGAATTCCTGGTACGTGCTGCTAGGATGACACATGATTTCAACCGCTATGAAAGACATTCCTACCACCACTAATATACATAATAATATGTTCTCCTGGTGTCTATGTAGCAATACGTCGTGCGTTTGGAGTCAGAATATATTAAGGTATACTTGCGCCAAACTTCAGACAATCTCTTCTTGAACTTTGATCGCCTGGTACCAAAACATTGTATTATGCTTCCTACCTCATTATCTCCCATGTTAAATATTATGAATTGATGTGACTGCTCTTTTTACTGTCGCTTTTTCCGTTTCATCGACTTTCAAATCACAACGATGATAAAGTGTATTTCTGTCTCATTCTTTGCCGGCTTCATCCTACACATTTTTGTATTTGTGTCTCTTACCTGTCGTTTTTTCCGTTGCATCCGGTTTGAAATCACAACGATTCTAAATAAGTTTCACTTCAATAAGTTGAAACACTAGTGTGGTGACCGTGTGATTTAAATACTATTTTAAAGCAAAAACCAGTGTATTTTTGTTTATATTGTTCGTGGACGAAAACACATTTACTTATCAAAAGTAACATGGCTTGCGTTCCTTATACTGAGCAATTGCTGGTTAAATTGTGGCTTGTGGCGGCAACGTGGGGCGGGTCATTCCCTTCCCTAAAATATGGTCCAGGGAGGCGATGACTGGTCCATGCGTTATGCATGTGAACGGGTGCTGCTTGTGGTGGCTGGATTGTATTGTACTTTACGTATGTACTCAATAACTATAACTATGTTTTTACTATTTTTCTTACTCGTGTAAGGCATTTAATAATTGACGTTTGTGTATTTTGTAGCATCACTTTGCATATATTGTAATTGAAATGATTTGTAAAATTAATTTGAAAATAAGAATCTGTAATATCATTCAGTTTTGAAAACAGCATTAGAGTTTCTTGCTCGTTCTTCTCTAAGGAAATCTGACTTGCAAACGAGGTGTAAGAAAAAATTACATATTTCAAGTGTAATGCAATTTACCTACGAAATAAAACTATTTTTGTTTGTTTGTTTGAAATAAAACAACTGCTGATGATGCGATTTTCATCGCATTTCACAGTTCAATCCAATATTCCTTCATTTTTGTATCGATTTAACAAGACAACACGCGTTTTTTTTCTGCAAATCAGTCAAATCATAAGGCACCCATTTTTCATATTTTTTAATTTTTTTTTGATTTGACGCAAATGAGTCAAAATTATTGGTAAGGTAACGTTAAACCATGCTGTTAAATCCTGGGTAGTTTGGTTCCGATCGGCTTCCACCATATCTTTCAATTCATTGTTGTTCACCTGTGTAGGCGGTCTTGCACGTAATTCGTTCTTGAAATCATAGTTTCTATCACGAATGCGTTTAAACCAAAACCACACGGTTTGTTCATTAGCAGTCCTCTCTCCAAATGCACAGCATTGATATTGCGATCTGATTCTGCCGCATTAGTTCCGCGTCGGAACTCGTATTCAAAAATCACTGGAATTTTTGAAGTAATGTATAGTTTCTTGTCTAAGCTGACTAAAAAAAACAACTGAATATCGATAATCGAGTGTTGCACATTTTTTTAAAAGAAAAACTAGATAGGTATCATGTGAATATAGTTTCACTTAAAAATCTTAAACCATGATGGTCTATGTCAATTCGAAGTACCTAAATATTATAAAAAGAAAGAAACAAAGCGTTTTACCTACCCATTTTTATTCATGTCTTGTTTCCAAAGCCGTTTATAAATATAAAAAAAATATAATTGTCATCTTTCAACTTTTAGTTTAATTTTTGGTTGCGCGGTTTAATTTAGAGTTTACAAATATATCTTTAATTTAGGTATACGTATATTAAAAGCTGTGATATCAAGAAATTATTCGATATTATGGAGTTCGATGACGATATATCCACCTACATAAATAGTTTAAAAGATATGATATTAGATGAAGATAAATTAGTTACATATTTATCTCTAAGTAAAGATCTTTGTATTCATGTTAACAAGAGCAAAACTTTACTTTCATCATTTCTTAAAAATATAAGAAATGATAAACCTAACGTTAAATTTAATGTTAACTATTTGGTATCAGGTCTTATTGACAATAACACTGCAAAAGTAACTCTATGTAACGAGGATACATTGGATGATATTAGAAAGACTTTTACAACCATATTTTATAGTCACATTTACAGCATTAATAAAGGAAACCCAAATATTGACCAGACAGCATACGTAAATATTAATAAGTATGATGATTTCAATCTTTGTTCTGGTATAATTAAGAACAACAATAACAAACGGTCATCAAATGAAATTAGTACACTTAAATCCAGTAGTCAGGATAAAATAAATACAAAACCTAATATATCTAATGTAAGTGATACTAAGAAATTGGCTTTGAAGAATGGAATAACACATAAACAAGTCAAATGTGAACCTGACATTGAAGAAGCAGTTAAAAAAGGGATTCCACCATTACTAAATGAAGATACCAGGACTAAACAAAATAAAAATACATCCAAAGGTATATCTGGCTTTTTTAATAAACAAAATGGAAATGTGAAAAAGAAAATATCACAGGATAAATCTGTTGAAAACATACCAAAAGAGGAGAAAGATGTTGTTAAAAGAGATAAAGATGAGGAAAAAATGCAAGTTGAAGAGGATAACATACTTGATAAAAATCTGGAAAATAAGATAAAAAAAGAAAATGGTTACAATGATAAAGGTATATCTGGCTTTTTTAATAAACAAAATGGAAATGTGAAAAAGAAAATATCACAGGATAAATCTGTTGAAAACATAATACCAAAAGAGGAGAAAGATGTTGTTAAAAGAGATAAAGATGAGGAAAAAATGGAAGTTGAAGAGGATAACATATTTGATAAAAATCTGGAAAATAAGATAAAAAAAGAAAATGGTTATGATGAAAATAAAGTTTTGAATCACATAAAAAAAAACTCAAAAGTGGATAGAAAACGCAAAAGACTTCTGCATGTATCAGATACTGAGAGTGAGGAAGATCAGGATACAGTTTTAGGTGAAAATTCTGCTGCTACAGTTCAGGAATCTGATGACGAAATTCCTGGCACTCCAGTAGCAAATATTAAAATTACTAATGGTATAGTCAATGCAAAGAAAAAGCGAAAGATAGTAGACAAAACCTATATGGATGATGACGGTTATATTCACACAAAGAGAGAAGAAATCTATGAAAGTTGTTCAGACACTGAAAAGGAATCCCCAAAAAAAGAAATTAAAAAAGCTTCCCCTAAAGAAAGTCCTATTAAAGCAAAAACATCAAAAAAGAAAATATCTCCACCACAAAAGGGAAAACAACAAACTCTTATGAACTTTTTTAAGAAAAAATAACCAATATTTATATTGTTGTTGTATTAGTAATTATATTAAGTTTCTTGTTTTATAAATTATGGTCAAATATTCAATATTCTGCAAGTGGTGTTATCATGTTAATAGATTTGACTATTGTAATATTAAAAAAAGTGTTTAACAGAGAGTTTGTTTTATCATGTTCCAGTGTTTATATTGGCAAATATTATCTCTGTTATTTCCATTTAAGTAAGATTTTTGTAATAAATAAGAAAGAATAAATGTTTTGAAACAATTTTTATGGAATTAAATAGCTTTATTCTTCTTCTCAATCGGTCACTCTTGTTAAGAGTGGTTGTGCCCACTAAGATGATGCAACATTAGTTGTTGTTGGTCTCTTTTTTTTTGGGTTGCACTGCCTCCTGCGCGATTCTCCTTAACTAATGGCCACTTTTCTTGTTGCTTTATACTAAAGCTATAAATAAGAACCATACACAATGACCAATAGTATATTAAATAATATAAATAATGTTGGGTATACAAGAATCATATGACTTTAAGACCTATGAAGTTATTTTATCATTAGAATTGACAAGTTGAGCCAGATGTTCATATCATCAGAAGATTTAATAAGTATAACCACATTACACATATTATATCCTTACCAACTAGTTTTATATATTACAGGGTATTGTGTCTGATATGTATAACAATTACGGTGTACATAACTTTGCCAAATAACTATGAGATACTAATAATACTAAATAATTAATAACAATAATATTACTAAATTTTGATATGCTCCCAAATCCTTTGCTTAAAACTATATAATGAGTCATGAAACACATCCAATTCGATGCGACCATGTATTAAATTATACTCCTCAAGAATGCGCTTAACCGGAGACTGTAAGCCTAGATTTGATCTACAGGGCGGGGTATAGAAAATTTTGGATAATTTAGCTCTTGGATACTTATAAGGGGCCTTAAGTGCAACGCGACTGAGCAGGTACTCACAATTTACTTTATGGTTAATAGTGTTGTAAAGAAAAACTATGTCATACATCACTCTCCTGTCTCTGAGTTCGACCATGTTAAATTTAGCCAGTCGTTCCTCATAGGGTTGTCGATACAAAAAACAGGACATAGCAACTTATCTCATTACTGAGATAAGATGCTATGTCCCTGGCACCCTTCAAACCAATACAGATAGTGCTTGAACATAACATTTTGGCGACAGAAAAAGGTGCCTCTGTGGTACAAATCTAAACAGCATCATGTGCTAAGAAGCACAGGATTAACATGCTGGTTGAAACTTGTAACAAATTTGATTGTTCAACAGGGTACTTCATTATTTAACAGTCTAGAGTTTTATTTGTCAGTGAGAAAGAATCTGAAACAGGGACAAGGTCTTTTTAAAAGTATGCCATCAAGTTTAATTTTGGTACAGGCGTCTCATCTGCAGTCCCTAGACACTGGCAAAAAACTGTACGCGAATATTTTCTTTCTTAGTAAAATCTTAAAGCTTCTAAATGATATAAAATATTGTATAGTATCTTGCTTACGCATCGTCGTCGGTAACCACTCTTTAAATGTTTGTTTACAATTATAGTGCTAAGTAAGAGTTACTGACCCATATAAAAATTTATCTACCTGACCCACTCTCATCAGTTAATCGTGAACGTATTATATCTCGGTTATTAACAAACAAGAATTCAACCTGAAAATGGAACAGAACAAGTGATGAACTTACCTTTAAATGAATATAAATCAGTGCTAAAGAAAAAATTGTATACAAAAGGGTACTATAAAATATCTGATTATCTGGATCTAAAGAACCCTTGGTTCTGAACTGCTGAGCTGTTACATGTCTGTCTCAGTTTGATAAACGTCATTATAGTTATATAATTTAAATATTAATATTGTTTCTGTTTTTTAATCAATTTTAATAATAATTATGAGGTATGTAAATTGAAACATAATTGTAAGTAGAGGCATTTAGTAAGTATTGCATAATATGTAGATGAACATTGTTTTGTTATTCGGTAGATTTCTTGTGACAGGCATCGTCATGCTCGCTTAAATGCCTCTGCTTGTGGCAGCAACGTGGGGCGGGTCGTTCCCTTCCCTAAAATATGGTCGAGGGAGGCGATGGATGGTCCATGCGTCATGCTCGTGAACGGGCGATACTCGTTAGCTGGATGATGTTGTTACCAGGAGGTCTGCTTGATGTGTTTTTTTTTATTATTATTACCTTTATTTAGTTATCTTAAAGTTAAAGTTATTATATATTTTATTTTATGAAATGCTCACATAATGCCTCTATTTATTTACGGTATGTGTGGATTGATGCATCTACTATACTCAATAACTCTTGTGTTTATAAGTATTAATTTACTTTTTTGACTTACTCGCCTTACAGTTTTTGACATATGAGTATTTTTGTTGCGTCACTTTGCATATATTATTTGACAATCGGCGTGAAGTGGTACTTGCGCTGAACACGAGCTAGTCTGTTTCCTGAGTTAAGGTCGTTAACAAGAAACTGGTAACTTTAATCGAAGACCTGGAAGAAAAAGGTGAAACTACATCGGAGAGAGATGACCGATTCATTTACAGCACATTGCTGAGAGGAATCGGGTCGTCACTGTCGTTTAAGTCTATCGAGAGTTCAGAGAAACGAGAGGAGTGGTTGGACAGACCCAAGATGACTTAAGGTCAGCTCTTTTCAGGTCAGGTCTTTTAAAAAAGGCCAACTACTGGCCCCAAATTAACCCAAGCCCACCGAGCAGCTAGCCTACGATTTGCCAGAGAACACGCTGATTGGGTGGATGAACATTTGAGATCCATTCTCTTCTCAAAAGAAAGCAGAGTGTCCAAGACCTGGAGAATGATTCGTGCAGTATTGCATCATAGAATCTGGCTTTTGGAGGAGGTTCCTGGATAGTGTGGGCGGCGTGGGGCACTAAAAATGGGGCAATAAGTTTCGTGTCGTGTGCTCTTACAAAATTAATTAATATTAAATAAAACAGTGTACAATTAATAAACATTTTATTATTAAAAATTACTTTTTAGTCCCTATCGCTACCATCCAGTCTGGATGCACTTGAATATCTACTAGGTAAGAACACTTCGTATTATATGTAGATGTATTTTCTTGATTTGAGCTTGACCTGAAAATATTATATAAGAATGGTTAATTAAAAGAAGAAATATTTTGAAATCTAATTTTAGATGTGGAAAATATCATCTAGAGTCCAGACTCTGGACCATCAGAGTTTCGAAAACAGCAGAAGACAACTTTTTAGACAATATTAAAATTAGGTACTTCGCAGAGCTGAGTATTGTATGATTTGGCAGGAGTTTGTGAGTAAAATGTAAATGTAAAATGGTTGTGTCTTCAGTTTAAAGGCAATAAATTTCGAGATTTTACGATAATAAAACTGTTTGTAACCTCGAATAAAAAATAGGCCGTTGAAAACCAAATCTGATTCAGTATATTGTCAATCCGTCCAAGACAAATCACAATGAAATCATTGTGATTCAACTGGCAGATTGTCAAACCTTTTTTTTTGTAAAATCTGTTAGAATCAACCCCTCCTGCCAAAGATACTTACTATTTTTTTTACTAAAATAAAGTTTAAATAAGACAGAAGGTATATATTAGAAAATAGTATATTTCATTACGAGTGCGGAAAGCCTGTCACTGCAAAGATTTCCGACAAATGTCTACCCGAGCCGCAGCTGAAGGTGAGGGTTGACAGTCGGAACAAGTTGCAATGATAGTTCCGCACGTGTACTGAACAAATATTATTAATAAAGTTGCGAAAAAATGAAGCAATTTAATAGAATAATAAAAACACATTAAACTCAAAACTAACTAATCATTTATTTCTTATAAAAGTTATAGGAAATGAAACCTAACCTAACTCGTTGAATCAAATCATTAAATCTGATACTGAAACCAATCAGTAGCTTCTTTTTAGAAATATTTGCATGAAACATAACAACTTCTATGATTTTTTTTTTGAAAAACCTTCGTGGATGGTTTTTTCTTTTTAATAGACATTATTTTGACAGTTGGGAAAGAGAACGCACGAGTTCGGAAAAGGTAATGAAAAAGCTCGAGTATGTAAGAGCCCACAACGAACGCTATACGTCCCTGCAATACGCCACTTTTTGAGAACTGTATTAAAAAGTTATTGACGCGGGATGTTTATTAGTATATAAACGAAATAGTGTATTATTAGTTAGTGCTAGTCGTTAAATTTCACGATTCCATATCAATGGAGAGGAATTCCTCTGAAATTTACTTGTTGACCATGTATTAGGATTAAAAACTCGCATCTTTTGATTGATTAGGATATCATCCCCACCATCTCGATGTGTGGCGTTCCTCCACAGTGCGGTTTTCAAGGAACTTTATTCCACATACCACTAAGCTGTGGAATGAGCTTCCTTGTAGGTGTTTCCGGGAAGATACACCATGGGTACCTTCATAAAAGGCGCGTACACCTTATTTTAATTTAACGTAATTCCTCTGTTGTTGCAAGAGAATTTGGTCGGCGGTGACCGCTAAACACCAGGTGACTCGTACGCTCGTTTATCTTCCTTTTCCATAAGAAAAAAAAAAATGATCTGAAAAAAGGTTCTTTGAACATACTGACTGTTTTCCTATAAGAGTTTAATTTTTGTTTAAAATACAATAAGGATCACATACTTATTCTTTAATTGACTATCCCACACAACTTTGACAATGCCATCCATGCCTGCTGAGCATAGAATTGAACTGTCCGACGTCATGTCGTTCACGTTTGAAGAGATTCTGTTTGTTAAGCTGGGTTTTCCCACCGCAGACCAGTCCAGTGATGTGACTTTTCCGTAGTGTCCTCTGTATTCATTTATACAAGTACATGCTGTAAGATCCCATATCTTAATTTTTTTGTCATCGCCTGAGAACAAAATTAGATAAAGTACAGTAGTGTGATTTGTTTAAAAAGGTCGAATGGTTAATTAATGAAAAGTCCAGTAATACATGTCAATTCATTAAGTAAAATCAAGTACCTGATGTTTATACCCAACCCAAAATATGTACCTATGACGGTATGTTATAAATATAAAGTAGCAATTGGTTAGAGTGAGAGAAGAGGAGCGTCCCTATTGCTTCCGTATACGTGAGAGAAAGGGAATCCAGACAGACGGCGCCGTAACGCGTTACGTTACAAAACGGTTTACCCTTCCATATAAAGAAATTATGACTTCAAAAGTATTTTATCTACATCCATGCTTTAAATCCTCTATTAAAGATTCTAAAACAATTGTGTTTTAATGTTGGTAATGAGCTAACTGTTTCAGAATCTTTAATAGAGGATTTAAGGCACGGGCGTAGATAATAGTACATTACGATACAAGTGCGCAAGGTAAACCTACGTGCGCACGAGCATCGTTTACTATTTTTCCTATTAAGTTAGGCAAAGTTCGACCACAATAGTTATTTTCAAACATTCCCGCATGCTCAGCTATATTCCCGCACGCTCGTGTCAACGTGTGGGAAAGTGGTACTTTGCGAACGCAAATGCATGCGCAAAATCGAACTTTGCGCACGATAATAGGAAAATAACTATTATAAACAATTGGAGTAAGTACCTGCGCTGGCCAGCAGTGTCCCCGTGGGACAGAAGGCCAGGGAGCGCAGTTGTTCGCGATGTCCACACAGCACCCGCACGAGTCGCGCCTCGCACACTGACCACAGACGCACCGTGCGGTCGGCGCCACCCGTTGCTATGTACGCTTCATTAGGGTGGAACTTCACACACTACAATACAAACATTATTTATTAGTAGTTTCCTTTGCACCGGATGCCGGCTATATTATGGGTACCACAACGGCGCCTATTTCTGCCGAGAAGCAGTAATGTGTGAGCATTACTGTGTTTCGCTCTCAAGGGTGGCGTAACTAGTGAAATTACTGGGCAAATGACAACTTATGTCTCATGGTGATGAGCGCAGTTGTAGTGCCGCTCAGAATTTTAGTTTTTTTCAATAATCCTGAGCGGCGCTGCATTGTAATGGGCAGGGCATATCAATTACTGTCAGTAAATTTTACAACAATAATAGACGAGACGAGCAGTACGTTCAGCCGATGGTAATTTATCGCCCACCCAATTACAATGCAGTGCCGCTGAGGATTCTTGAAAAACCCAAAAATTCTGAGGGGCACTACAATTGCGCTTGAGACATAAGATGTCAAGTTTACCCATAATCTAACTGGCATCCTGTGCAAAGAAACCTCCCACTGGTAAATGCTCTTAGCCGCCTCTTAAGACACCCTTGGGCCCGGGACTTACCTATTCTTTTTATGCCCCAGGGAAGCATACAGGGCAATATATTCGACCTATATATATATACCTAGTGACATATACCATATGACTCGACGGAAAATGAGGTTCCACTACTGGAGTATATTGAGAATTCTCTAGTCTCGAGCCTGCAAATTGTAGCCTGGATAGGAATTGCCAACAATCTCCCATTGGTAAGCAATACAGGCTCTATTATGCTACACCTTCTCGGAAAAGGGCTATATTTTAATATGACAACTGCATCATTTATTACGTACAAATATGCGAGTAGAAAATATGTATGAAATCCATTTCTAGGGAGATACGAAAAATAAATGTTTGTATGACACATTGTTCATAAAATGTTACTGATTCCTCCGAAGTGAAGCGTACCGTAATATTACTAGATTTCGTATAAGATATGTTTTATTAAAATTAGTCTATGGATACTTACGGTAACATCAGACACATGTCCGACAAAAACACGTATTGGGAAGGTGCGATCCAGAGACCAAAGTTTTGCAGTTCTGTCGTGCGACCCCGTTACGATAAACAATCCATTCTTCGACACGTCTAAACACCAAATAGGATAGTTGTGGCCTCTGCGAAAGAAATCACTTGGTATAAAGATCTGTTACACAAAATTTAAAAAACGTCATAATAGACACATTTTTTTTATGAAAATAAGGGACGAGACGAGCAGGACGTTTAGCTGATGGTAATTAATACGCCCTACCCATTGCAATGCAGTGCCGCTCAGGATTACTGAAAAAACCAAAAATTCTGAGCGGCACTATAATTGCGCTCGTCACCTTGAGACATGACAAGATGTTAAATCTTCTTTGCCCAGTAATTTAATAACCTACGGCGCCGCGGACCGAAATACAGTAGGGGAGGGTGGGGGCATCACGGACGGCGGGTAATGGCGAACACTAAGGTATTCGCATGTTATAAAGAAATAGTAGATATCTCGAGTATCGCAATCGTGAGTCGGACCCGAACTTAGTGCCGAACAGTAACTGGTGAGGTGAAGCCGCGCTCGGTGTTCAACTAAGTTAATTATTTTTTATTCTTGTAAGTTCATCAAATTTTTTATATAAATTGTATACGTATATAATATTCTATGCAAAAAATAGTAATCTGATATTTTTGTTGTGAAGTAACGACTAAATATATAACCTATTTAAATAATCACCACGTGCATTGCAATTTTCTAACCTAAAAAAATTAAATAGTTTTAGGTTTCTATGTGTATCGGGTATTGGCGGACGAATTGAGTGGGGCAATCTCGGACGTCCGTGATTACCCCGCTTACTATTATAGGTCCAGTTAAACAATTTTTAAAACTTCAAACATATTTCAGATGCCACGTGATTATAAAAGGAAGACGGAGAAAAAATATAAATTAGAAGACCTTGTAAGAGCCGTTCAAGAAGTTAAAAATAAAAAACTTTCACTGGGAAAAGCAGCCACTGTATATGCTGTCCCAAAAAGCACTATACACGACTATCTCAACAAAGATATTGTAAAGATGCCACAAACTGGAAGGAAGGCCATATTTACTGAAGGACAAGAAAATGAATTAGAAGAACACATTTTAAAATGTAGCAGATTATTTTTTGGTTTAACTATAGAGATGGTGCGAAAAATAGCTTTCAAATTTGCTGAAGTAAATAAATTAAAGCACAATTTTGATAAGAATACTGCAATGGCGGGAAAAGATTGGTTTTATGGTTTTAAAAAAAGGCATCACAATATTTCTCTGCGGAAACCTGAAGCCACTTCCATCAATAGAATATCAGCGTTTGATCAAAGTCAAGTGAAGATATTCTTCAATAACCTCGAAGCTACACAAAAAAAATATCAGTTTAATGCTAATCGCATTTACAATGTTGACGAGACCGGCATTTCAAATGTGCAAAGAAATTCGAGGATTTTAGCTCCGAAAGGACAAAAACAAGACGGCATGGCCACAAGTGGTGAGAGAGGTACCACAACAACGGTTGTTTGCGCATTCAGTGCTTCAGGGAAGTATGTTCCTCCGTTTTTTATTTTTAAGAGAAAACGAATCAACTACGTGGAGGCAACGCTGATATGGTAGCAGCAGTTAGTGATTCAGGTTGGATCAATGAAAACCTATTCATAGATTGGTTACATCATTTTATCTCATATGCAAAACCAACTGTTGAAGAACCTATTCTACTCGTGTTAGACAATCACGAAAGCCATGTAAGTTTTGCTTGCTATCGGCAGAATGGGATAGTGCTGATATCCCTTCCACCACATACATCGCACCGTATGCAGCCACTAGATTTAACATTTTTTGGACCACTTAAGACTGCATATAACAAGGAATGTGATTTGTACATGGCTTCAAACATTGGACGAAGAATTACACAGTTTGAAGTTGTGGAACTTTTTACTAAAGCCTTCAATCGCATCAGCAATATAGAGAAAGCAGCAAATGGCTTCAGATCAGCTGGTATTTGGCCATTAGATACTACTAAATTTGACGAAATGTTCTCCGACTTGAGATCACCTGACATTCAGATAGCATCAGCATCAAATGTACAAAGAGCAGTAACACTTAATATCCAAATAGCACCATCTATCCAAAGAGCAACGACACCCGATGTTCAAACAACATTATCATCATTTATGCAAAGAGCAGTTACACCTGATGCTCAGATAGCTCCAATGGCACTTTTACAAAAAGTGGTGGCAGTGGACGATCAGGTAGACTCGACGTCATCTGTACAAAGAGCGGCGGACCCTGACGCTCATATAGAATTGTCACAATCTATACTAAAAATAGTGACACCTGAAGCTCAGATAGCACCGATGGTACCTGTAATTGAAATGGTGGCTCCTGATGGTCAGATACCATCGTCACCATCTTTGCAAAGGGCAGTACCACCTGAAGCGCAGATTGTTCGGCGCAAATCCTTAACCGTTCCAGCTTCACCAGTATCCAATACATTAACTCCTCTACGAAATATCATCAGTATGCCACAACTACCACAACCAAAGAATATACAGAATTACAGAAAGAAACATTCAATTATAATAACTAGTACGCCAATGAAAGATACTTTAAGAAGAAAAAAAGAAGAAGAAAGCGAACCAAAAAGAAAACGTTAAGACTGAAAATATTAAAGCAGAACGAAAAAAGAAGAAAAAAGAGGAAAATAAGACTGATAGTACCAATAAAAGAAAGAAAGGTGTGAAGAATTTAAAAGGTTTTGAAGATCACCAGGTTTTATGCAATAAAAATGAATCCACTATAAGAGCTACGGAAAATGAAGAAGTATATTATTGTTTGATTTGTAATGAAAAGTATGAACCTCCAATAATCGAAGATTGGATAATATGCTATAAATGTAAACTCTGGGCTCACGAAAATTGTACCAATGGTGAAAGCACGCCTAGAGGATTTCTCTGTGATTTCTGTGCTGATTAGGCTATGTTCGTGATTACCCCATACGCCATCCGCAATTACCCCACATGCTGCGCGTAATTCCGGACACCAAGTGTTTTGGTTTTTTTTACTCAAAATTTGATTTTATACTAAATATCTATCAAAGTTGATTATGAGAGTACAAAAATGATTAGTTTAAGTTAACATTTATCAATAAAAATTTTTTATAACTTTATTTATTTTTGTATTATTACAGTTCTCCCTTAGGTGTTCGTAATTACCCCACCTTCCCCTAATGTTTGCATATTACTGCTTCACGGCAGAAATAGTCGCCGTTGTTGTACCCATAATCTAGCCGGCATCCTGTGCAAAGGAGCCTACCACTGGTAAGATCACATGATCTCTCAGTCCCAGGGTGGCCAACATAACGTCACTTATTCCGATAAAACAGTTGTATATACATTACTTACTTAACTAAATTTAAAAAAATACGAATCATAAGAACACTGGCATATAACTCGGTACCTCAGTTCCAAAGAGAAAGAATTCAGAAAGGGTTCTCAAACAAAATTAAAAAAAAAAACACTCGAGTTGTTACTGCATGAAACGAAAATATCCTAGACATTTGAAGATATAATGGAGGCAGTGACTAAACTGCATTCACTTATCGACTTGTTTCTCTTTGGAACTGAGGTATCGAACTATATGGGTCATCTGCACCTTATGAAAGGTCACATGGAAGGCAAATAAATCAGATTGTCTTTGAAGAAACTAAGCTAATCAACAACGAACTATTTGGCCGAAACTCAGTGTTCTAGTAGTCGCAGATCCAGTACTTAGTTTTTTTTAAGGGACGAGACGAGCAGGAAGTTCAGCTGATGGTAATTGATACGCCCTACCCATTACAATGCAGTGCCACTCAGGATTCTTGAAAAGCCCAAAAATTCTGAGCAGCACTACAACTGCGCTCGTCACCTGGAGACATAAGATGTTAAATCTCATTTGCCCAGTATTTTCACTAGCTACGGCGCCCTTCAGACCAAAATACAGTAATGTTTACACATTACTGCTTCACGGCAGAAATAGGCGTCGTTGTGGTACCAATAATCTAGCCGGCTTCCTGTGCAAAGGAGACTCCCACTGGTAAAATCTCCCACTTAGTGAGGGGATGGATCATTTAGCGCTGCATAGATACGTGGCTTCATTGTGTTTCCTACCACATTCATCAAGGTGGGTGTTCCAAACACTCTTTACCACCTGGATGAGTAGCGTTTCTCCACAGTGCTGTTTACAAGGAACTTTCTACCATGCATTACCAAAACAATGGAATGAATACGTAGGTACACAAACCTAAAAGGCCGGCAACTCATTTTAGGAAAGAAAAACATTTATTTCACAAAACACCCACAGTACAAAACAAACCAAAAAAGAGCGGATTTAAATAGTATTTAATTTAATACTGGCGAGTTCCTGTGCAGTGCAGGAAATGGGTCACTGACTCAGGATTTTTTTTTGTGAAAATAAGGGACGAGACGAGCAGGACTGTCAGCTGATGGTAATTGATACGCCCTACCCATTACAATGCAGTGTCCCTCAGGATTCTTGAAAAGCCCAAAAATTCTGAGCGGCACTACAACTGCGATCGTCACCTTGAGACATAAGATGTTAAATCTCATTTGCCCAGTATTTTCACTAGCTACGGCGACCTTTAGACCGAAACACATTAATGCTTACACATTACTGCTTCACGGCAGAAATAGGCGCCGTTGTGGTACCCATAATCTAGCTAGCATCCTGTGAAAGGAGCCTCCCACTGGTAAAATATATCTGAGACATGGCCGTGGCTATGAAATAATTTTCAGCGGTGCCCCTTTAACTTTGGAGATACAGTGCGCTCGACACATAATAAATAATGCACAATAATGATATATACATAAATTTCAATACATTAAATTAGATAGTTTTATTTTCTATATTTTTTAGTTGAATTTTATATAGTTATAGTTTAGTTTTTTTTAACTATTATATTTTTCATTTTTTAGTCAAATTAGTGTAATGTCATCGGTCCTCGATAAATCTACGAAGTTTTAACGAAATCTAGCCGTTTAAAGTGGGTCAAAATCGCGCCCAAAGAAGTCGGTTACAAACATACATACAGGTGAAGCTAATATAAAGCGTATAAAAAAAGTAGTATTGAAAGAAACAAATAGCAACAAACATAATTATATCTATAATACTGGAGTACACCTAATTTTTAGCACTTATTCTCCCAAAGCTGATCTTGTTTTGTGATTCTTCTGCTGTTGCAAGATATTATACACCCAGTGATCACTAACCATCAGGTGGGTTTGTTTCAGTCCATCTTCCATAAAAAAATCAGATCCAATTTTTCCTCGACGACTCGTTCCTTTCATTCCACAGACGAAAAGAGAGAAATAATATATAGATAGAGAATCAGAAATGTCACATGATGATTAATTATCTCTCGTTTGCACGCTACTACCATCTTTATAGTTTAAATGAATTGATATTTACCTATAAACGGAGGCGCAAGAGTAGTCGGACACTCTCCAAGCTCGCATGGTGCTGTCGTGTGACGCAGACAAAACTATTTCTTCCCTCGAAAGGACGCTCACTGCTTGTATGGGACCCGAGTGGCCTCTTAGCGCAATACCTGTGCCAATTTGCCTGAAATAACCGTTCACTAAGCTTACTTTTCATTATGAGATATGCCTATATATTCGGCCAAGCAGTAGAACTCCTATAGCAAGGCCAACAAGACGAGATTATGAATGTAAACAAAGTTTCAGGGGTTCACAACATTTTCCTCGATGTCTACAAGAAAACTAGCAACGTTAATTCGGAAACGTAAAAATACGTATAACTTCACGGCATGTATAACGGCGGACCAAATGTTGAAAACTGCGGTAATTACTGCTTTCCTGTACCACGAAACGCGCAACGACATCTATCGTCGACCAACTGATGCATACGAGTGACAGAGATAATAATGGCTCGCTTTTGCAATGTAACTCAATAAAGGTCCGTTTGTTTACAATGTTTATCTATATATATACTAGTGGACCCGACAGACGTTGTCATCAAAAAACATCAAAATCGGTCCAGCCGTTTAGGAAGTAGTTCAATTGTGAATCTAAACCACTCTCAAATCCACCTGAAGACACACAGAAACTTTTATTAGAATCGGTCCAGCCGTTTAGGAGGAGTTCAGTTAAAACAGACGCACAAAATAAATATATATATAACTAGTGGACCCGACAGACGTTGTCCTGTACACACGTTTTAAATTTGAAAAATCGGTCCAGCCGTTCGGAGGAGTTCACTAACATACACATGAGCGGGAGAATTATATTATATGGGCGGAATTGAGAATCTAAACCAATCTCAAATTCACTGAAACAAACAAAAAAGTCATCAAAATCAGTCCAGCCGTTTAGGAGGTAGTTTAATTGTGAATCTAAACCATTTTCGAATCCACCTGAAGACACACACCAATCTCAAATTCACTGGAACACACAAAAATATCATCAAAATCGGTCCAGCCGTTTAGGTAGTTCAATTGTGAATCTAAACCATTCTCGAATACACACAGAAAGTTTCATTAGAATCGGTCCAGCCATCTAGGAGGAGTTCAGTGACATACACACGCACACAAGAATTATATATATAAAGATACCACCGTAGTTAATAGTGCCCTTTGAACGGTACCCAATAGTATAGATAACTGATGGAACACTCAGACTATGATCATACGTTTATAAGAATATTGTGCGCTACTGCAGTGTAGTATAGTGGGCGGGGCATACAACCCGCGCATTCGAACGTCGTGACCTCAGATTGCAAATAGTAACTTTGAATGGATTTTTAAGTGTATTCCTGAACGTGACGTTATTATGACGTCACTAAGATGACGGCCTGTTCCATTCTCTACTTTTTTTGTGATAAGTACCCGTCAGGTGACCCGGGATCACCTCGGTTTAAATAACCAAGCAATCGATCTCCAATCTCATCAAAAGATTTCATGATTATAAAATGGCAAACCATTTTTTTAAATCGGCACAACTTGCACTTTCGTCGATATATAATAGTTATTTATGCAACTGTTGTGTAATAAGGGGTATTAAAACACGAATGTGGGTTTATCATATACCATAATTGTATCACATGAGTGTTTTAATACCTAATTATCAACAGTTGCATACAAGACTTTATCTACACCCAGAATTTGAATTCTCTAAAAGTTCCTGAAACAGTTAGCTTACTGCTAACATTAAAACAGCCTAGTCCTAGTAGTAACCTAATATCATCCATTACTGATTATATTATACAACTAAATTAAGTATTTATGAAAGAATTATTTATTTTAGTAGTATTAATTTACATTTTGTATAGCGCAATGATTAAAATTCAATTGAATATTATGTTCTTTTGCAGCGTTTAAAAAAAAGCGTGTGCTGTCAAAACTTGAATCGCTCATTTTTTGTAAACAAAACAATAAAAATATCGAAGAAAAATGGCGGGGATTCGAATAAAATACTTTTTATTTACGGCGCGCGACGTTCTGGTAGTGTGAAACGCCCGTAAACAAAAATGTTCTTTTTTTAAAATCATACACATATCACGCATCGAGCAATAAGAATGTGGCTGTCTGTTGAAACTCTTTGCGCATGAAGGGATCGAAAAAAAAGGAGTGTTGTTATGAAATTCAGTACAACATTACAACACTCGTTTGGATGATGTAATGGTTATTAGGACATTGGGTGTTTTAATGTTGGCAATAAGCTAACTGCTTCAGAATCTTTAATAGAGGATTTAAAGCATGGGTAGATAAACATTATAACAAATTGATATCGATTAAGTGTTTGCATAACATCAAACTAACATGAAATGGTATACACCTAAATGAAGAATTTCACGGCTTTAAATGCTCAACCGACTGAAATATCGTTGTAGTGATATGTACCACTGGGTACAGTTCAAAGGGCGCCGTAGTAAACTTATAATTAGTTTGGCCATAAATACTGTTACAATTAAAAATAAACAAAATATTAAATTAAATTGTTCATTTAGTTTTCTCACGTTGGCAATGCATTGTACAAATATTGCGATTGTAAAATGGAGTGGGGTGATACAGAGAACCGTATCGCTGTGATTGCATTACACAAAGTAGGTATGGAGCCAAATGCAATTTTTAAAACTCTCCATACTCTTGGTATTAGTGAAATGTTTGTGCCGATTTAAAAAATGGTTTTGCCAATTTATAATTATGCAATTTTTTGGTGAGTCTGGAGATGGATTGCTTGGTTATTTAAAACGAGGTGATCCCGGGTCACAATAATGGCAACATATCACCTCTTGGCATGGCAACATTTTAGGTAAAATAGGAGATTTTATGAACTATTTCATACATCGTCGGTTCAATTAGTATATTCTATAAAAGACCCATCTTGTCGGTAAATGAAAGAAACCCTTTTACCTGGTATTATCAGGTATGTCTTCTGGCAAAGGAACTATATTACACGCCAGTTCAAACTCGGAGATATTTTTGTTCACTCTTCTGTTTACATTATTCTGTCCAAGATCCCACAGCCTGACTTCAGAATTTGTGAAGCCAGCACACAGCATATTGCAAAACTGATCGGTCTTTGCACATACTAAGCTGAAACAATTTAGATAAATCGATGTAATTAAAAATAAATACCTATCATTTATCACAATTTATATAAGAATATTTATCTGTTATTCATATAGAATAGGACTCTGAGGGCACAACTTCAAATCCCGGATTGACCATAAATTTTGGTAAATCAATTTCACAAATCATTTTTGTTCATTTAGATACAGAATAAAGAGGCATAGCACACAAGCTCCACTTAGTTACACCTTTTAAAGAAATACCCGCTTATAAGATTGATTATAAATCGTAACATCTAACAATTACTGGGCAAATGAGACTTAACATCTTGTCTCAAGGTGACGAGCATTTATTGTGTGACAACATATGTAAAATAACAAATAACAACTAAATTTTTGAGTACCAACGAAAAGTAGAGTGCTGATGATAAAACAACCAATCACCCCAAAAAACGCTCGCTCATGAGTATGACGAATGGACCAGTCATCGCTTCACACCGCCACAAACAGTGACATTTAAGCGAGCATGACGAAGTTTGCATAGTATATTCAGTAAAAGTAGAGCCAGCGAATAGAATATACAGAAAACTCACTCAAACCTTTATAAACTCATACAAAACAATAAAATCTTTAAAGAGTATGTGGAATAATTTTGTGTTAGTTTAAAATTAGATTTTTGGGAGTTGATTGTGTGGACTAAGAGAACATTAGCTCCTCTTGTGACCGGCCAGAATATGACGTTTGCTCATCCATGCTATAGCGTCGATGGTAATTGATAGGCCCTGCCCATTACAATGCAGCATTACAAGATTATTGAAAAACCCAAAAATTCTAAGCGGCACTTACAACTGAGCTCGTCACCTTGAGACATAAGATGTCAAGTCTCATTTGATCAGTAATTTCAGACCGAAACACAGTCATGCTTACACATTACTGCTTCACGGCAGAAATACACGCTGTTGTGGTATCCATAATCTAGCCGGTATCCGGTGCAAAGGAGCCTACCACTTCAAATTGAGATTTTGATGTGATGTCCAGTGTCCACCAGTTTTAGTAAGAAAATTATTGCTTCTTTATTCCGCACATCAGGATCCGCACCAATACTATACTTTAGCAACATTAGGCAAATCCACTCAAATTTATTCTTGCCGCCGAATTTGATTCGCACGACACGCCACAAATTAGGATATCATTCCCACTATCTGGGTGTATGGGGTTCCTCCACAGTGCGGTTTTCAAGGCACTTTCTTCCAAGAACTACAAAGCTGTGGAATGAGCTTTCTTGTGCGGTGTTTCCGGGACGATACGACATGGGTACCATCAAAATAAGCGCGTACACCGTCCTTAAAGGCCGGCAACGCTCTTGTGATTCGTCTGGTGTTGCAAGAGAATGTGGGCGGCGGTGATCACTTAACACCAGGTGACCCGTACGCTCGTTTGTCCTCCTATCTTCCAAGTACTACAAAGCTGTGGAATCAGCTTCTCTGTGCGGTGTTTCCTGAACGACACGACATGGTACAACAAGGCTGGCTTTGGTCACTTAACTTTTTTTTTGTTTGTTTTCGTACTCTACCTATAAAAAAATATTAATGTAGCTACTCCGAAAAAATCCAGATTTAATGTGTAAGTAAGTAATGTGTAAGCATTATAGTGATTCGGTCTGAAGGGGGTCTGAAGTCTGAAGGAAGCTAGCTTAAAGGGCAGGTTGTATCAATTACCATCAGCTGACCGTCCTGCTCGTCTCGTCTCTTGCTGTCATAAAAAAATACTTATACAAGTCTTGTTCAATTATATTTACATACTTTGTATCGGGTGCTGCTATTTTATATAATTTGATTGGAGCTAATGATTCTCGCACACCCTTGATTGCATCTTGCAGATCCTTTAACTCTTTATCAGCTGACTCAAACTCTGTGTGTCCGTTGCATTTGGAAAATATATCTACAATCATAATACAAGTATTTTGGAATTGTGAGTTTTAAGGATTGGATTCCATTAAAAAACAATATTTATATTGTTTAAATAAAACACTTTTTAATGATTAAAATAACAGACCGTCCTAACCACTACATCCGGTTCGACCAACCAAAAGTTTTGGTAAAAGATAATAGATTTCTCCCAAGACTTGTACGCGAAGCCATCGAAATTTAAAAACACCCAAATTTCATTAGAGAAGATGGTCTAAAATTATCTAACACCTGGGATCCAATAATCTCTAAATTAAAACACATAACTACACATACCAAAAAAGAAGAGGACACTGTCAGTAAATTTTGCCAAAAACCATCTGTGTACAGCAAATACCACCAAATAAATGGCGCTAAACTTCTACCGCATTTATTACGGGGAGTGTTCCGAAGAGCTGTTTAACCTGATTCCTGCCGCCGAATTCCACCTTCATACGACACGCCACAAGTTAGGATATCATCCCCAGCATCTGAATATGTGTCGGTCCTCCACAGTGCGGTTTTCAAGGAGCTTTCTTCCACGTACTACAAAGCTATGGAATGAACTTCCTTGTGCGGTGTTTCCGGGACGATACGACATGGGTACCTTCAAAAAAAGCACGTACACCTTTCTTAAGGGCCGGCAACGCTCCTGTGATTCCTCTGGTGTTGCAAGAGATTGTGGGCGGCGGTGATCACTTAACAACAGGTGACCCGTACGCTCGTTTGTTCTCCTATTCCATAAAAAAAAAACTTCATAATGACAACTATGACAAATACTATCTTTGACTCATTTCATCAGCAGTCCCCCTGAAAACGAGATCTGGAATGGTCTTGAAACGTCGGGTTAACTAAAATAAAAATGTAACGTTTTCGCAAAAAATATAATGTAAAACCGTTACAATTACACGCGTTTTAATCCTTTAAAAGTGTTTTATTTAAATGTGTAACACTCGCGTTAATCAAAGAAAATACAATATTGTCATTGGTTTTGATATTTTTGAGCATTATCAGGTGAGAAGGGATACATATAAAACAGATTATTTTCGACTATAAAAGATATTAGAGGTATTTAAATTTTTTTTTCCCGGTGGTAGCAATTACTAATGGATAAATTCCGACAGTTTTTTTGGAATTATACAAATGATTTAAGTTTTCTTTAGCGTTAGTTCCGCCAATATTTGTTTTTAAAACAATTCGACACGTGTTTCGCCTCTACACGAGGCATCCTCAGGACGTGTTGTCACGCCAATATTTGGCACGAGATCGTGCCAGAAATCATTTGTATAGTTATGGATTTCTGCAAAGTAACGCCTTTTTCAATAATTTTTTTTTGGTATTAGCTGGGCCACTGAATCTTAACATTATAATATTTCAAGGTAACGGCCAATAAATAAATAAAAAATAGCAACATTTATTTTCAGACATATGATCCATTGTTAGTAAACACATATTTTTTTGTGAAATGACCAACATACGTACAGTCTCCGTGTAGGCAACAAACCCAAACGGGGTGCACTTTGAATGTTGGGTTTTCTAGAATCTTGAGCGTATAAGTTACAAAAAAAAAAAAAAAATATAAACGCGATAATGCTTCAAACAGATACTTCCTACCCATATTATAATATTCTTGCAAGATCGCAATATGCAAAACAACCACATTAAGATGTCCGAAAAGATTCGACTGTATACCAAATCTTGAAAATAATGAAAAATTAATATAATGACTTATAATTAAAATAAATGATTAAATTAAAATCTGACACAAATAATATTTTTTTTACATGCTTTATATTAGCTTCACTTGTATGTATGTTTGTAACTGACTCCTTTAGACGCGATTTTGACCCACTTTAAACGGCCAGATTTCATTCAAACTTTGTAGATTTATCGAGGACCGATGACAATACACTAATTTGATAAGATTATTCCATTATTCAATTTGCAAACTAAGATTTCTGTCAATTTATATAATTTTTATCTATAGTCGATAAGGCAGGAATTGATGTTAAAGTACTTAATAGTTTTAAAAATACGCATTTATAGAAAATTTAACTAAAACATGAAAAAAAAAATTTTAGTTAAAAAAAACTAAAAAGCACGCTTTATATAAAATTCAATTAAAAATAGAAAATAAATTTCAGTGAATTTAAATTGAAAATAGTGTAAAAAAAGCGTGGGGTGTAGAAGAATTATTATTTTAATAAAATCTTTTTAGTTTTTTTTAAACTATAATTTTTTCTTCTTTATTGAGTATCGTTAATTTTGGTGCCATCGATTCAAGCGACTACCAGGAGGCCTTGTTCTGAGAAGAACTGGCAAGAAACTCAGCAAGTTTTATCCTGCCTATAGTTTTCATATTATCCACACATTTTTATCATCTATAATATAATCCTGAACTTTATAATACGTTTTCTTCTTTTAATTTATTTATTATTATTATTTACACCGACCAATATAGCCCAGTGGTTAGTGACCTTGCCTACTGAGATAGAGGTTCCGAGTTCGAATCCCGCTAGGTGCAAACATTTATGTGATTAATATGGATGTTTGTTTCCGAGTCATGGATGAATATATGTATTTATGTATGTTTAAGTAAGTATATTGTATTAAATATATCATTGTCTTGTATAGTACAGGCTATGCCTAGTTTGGGGCAAGATAACTTGTGTTAAAGTGTGTCAATATTATTATTATACCCGGCAAACTTCATACTACCTTAATCTATAAATAAAAGACCTAAACTTTTGTATAAAATAAACTTAAAAAAAACAAAAGGACTCCTTTTTTTAAGTGTTACCCGTGTTTTAAGGAAGTTTATTTTTTACCTCCTTAGAAAGTTAGAAAAATATAAAAATTCTAATTAGTTATTCATTTTAAACTATTATTTTTATTTGATTTCTGAACGACGGGGGACACGTCAAAGGAAAATCAAAATTGTTGTTTTTATTTAAATCCAAGGATTTTCATGTTTATTCAAACCTTTTAAACCTTCCCTGGACTTCCACAAATAATTCAAGACCAAAATTAGCCAAATTGGTCCAGCCGTTCTCGAGTTTTTGAAACTAACGAACAGCAATTCATTTATATATATATAGATTTGTATCCATTACTTTATTTAATTACTACATTATTTTTATCCATAACCACAAGGTCCTCCTTTCCCATAAAAAATTACGCCCTCAGAGAGAAGACTATACTACCCGTATTATTTAAGCCTTTAGTAATGTTAACATTAATATAAAAGGGAGGTTCAATAAACTGTGTAAATTAGGTACAAACTCTTTGGAAACAAATAAAGTAAATAAAATAATCTGGTAATGTCTTGATAAGCAAAGATGGATATCTGATATGTGCGTCTTACGGCCGTTCCCAATATTCAGTGTATCTC
>CATIXQ010000032.1:4914544-4937074 GCA_949711755.1 Leptidea juvernica
AGCTCGAGGAGGCAATACCAGTTATTAAAAATTAAATAACATGTAATACATTTTAGTTGAATTTTTTTACACTAAACTAAAAATGTCTATTTTCATTGTTTTATCTTTTTTAAGTTAAAAATGTTACTAATGTATAATTTTAGTTTCTAAGAATTAAAGCCTATAAAATTTGCAACAAAACGTTTTTAATCTTAAATCTCTACCTTCTATAGTTCAGAAAAAAATTTAAATTGAAAAGTGTGATACTTACTTTTGCAGGCCAGTGTAGTATCGTTTTTACACATTTTAACAACGCACGACGGCATTTTTAAAATATTTTATTGATTATTTATTATTTTACTGATCTGTCACAGACGATGACAATTCTCATAATGACCGCCTATCGGCCTGTAGTAGTGTAGGTGTGTGCATGGGGCTATGTATTTACACGTTAATCGGCTTGCTTTGGCTACACTGTTATGTAAGGTGACACGGAGTCCTTATTTTTTTACTCGTTCGTGGTGAAAGTGTGTGTTTTAAGTTCTGTTGTTATTTAAAATACTACTATATTAATACAACCGGCATGTTATTCAATGGTATAGATAACTGCCGAATAAAAGTAACAGCTATGACACTTACCATTAGTGTTAGTAAGATTTGCTTCAAAACTATTGACCTTGTCTTTAAAGTCAACTCCTGTGTCATCATCCTCATCATCCTAAAACAAACAATTTATACAATACCACAGATTCGCATGCATTGCATTAAGCGAGTCAGTCACTGCTAGACCACGGCATCATTCTCCAAATACATAATAAAATTGCACCTTATAATCTAAGGCTTTTAATTTTATAAAACGGCGTCCTAGCACAATGGTCCTTCGAGCCGGACGAAAATATTAGGAACAAATACATAATATGAAATCCTCGATCAATAAGTTGATGATCTTAATTGAAATCAGTTAACTATTCATACTATCTGTAATTTACTAAGCATTTCGAATTTGTTTTGATTATTTATATGTAATAATATCGAATAAATATACATATAAATATGCAAGAGTTTTTCGATTTTAGTAAATAATATATCAACTTTAATTTGTTGTTAGTTGTTTTATAGATTTCAAGATAAAAGCATGGTCGTAAACCTATAATTATGGCCTACACGGCTGTATCGATATATATTAAAAATATATAGTAGGTATTCTACCTACCCTACGTTAAGTTTTGAAAATAATATAATAGATTATGATACCCCTTACATCTTTTTTCTTACTTTCTCCATTTCCATCGATATGAAACCATGTCTGCAAAACTTGTATCAGTAATACATGGCCATTTTTTGCTAGATATGCTTTAAGTGTGTTCACAGATTCTTGAGATAAGCATATGTCAAATTTACAGGATCTAGAACAAGGTATATTAAATACTTATAATATCATCAATTAATATAACATAAGAGAGAAATTTTATATAGGTACTTCAGCATGACAAAGTTAAAGGGACAAAGCTCTCATTCTGTATAATAATTATATAGGTAAAATTAATTAAATTTTACACATACCGAAAAGCTGCTATAGTTGGACGAGATTCAATTTCCTGGAGTGTGTATACTGTTCCAATATCATCTAGCAACTGATTCATGTAATCTTTTTCTGGAGTCTCATTATCAATCGTACCATTCTGTAGAGAATTAAATAACTGCTCTAAGCTATTAGGCCGGTATAGGGCAGAAGGTAGATTCCCATCAATAGGTTGATGATAAGATAAATCTTTTTGTGGTAGTGTTGCAGAGTGCCTTTTCAGAAACATTTGGGCGGGGCCACCATGCCCACCTCTTAACATTTCCAAATAAAGATGGCATAATAATGGGGTTACCAATCCTAGGAGTTCATTTTTTATTTTTTCTACCTTGATATCTTTTATGAAATTGAATAGCCTGAAACATAATTATAATTTAAATAAGTAGAAGATTTTTAAATATATCTTAGATTAAGTTTTAATTATTGCTAAAGTTATATATTAATACGGCTTTACTCACGTTTTTGTCCATTCAGAGGTCCTTAATATAAGACCCTTAGTGCCGATGATCATGTAGTGGACATTGTGAGTACATTCTGTGCACCCGTGGACACCAATAGTGATACAGTTTCAGTGATACCGTGCTCGTATCACCGGCGCACCCCGCGCCCCCCGCCTTGTCCACCCGCGCAATACGAGCCCAAGTCCGCAATAAGAGTTGGGACATTATCGCGAAACCCACCACACTCACTCTGATGAAATACCTTCGAATGGTCCAAAACTAGTCGGTACACACACCGAAAAGAACGTGAGTAAAGCCGTATTAATAATGACTCACGAAAGTTTTAATAATTTTATTGCTAAACTTATAATATTGTAATTAAATAATAACAAATCATGTTAGTATATATTGTGTTGGTAGATATTACTGACTGAGAATACTAAATACTAAATTGTACAGTTATTTAAATTTATAAAAAAATTGAAGGAATAGCATGATTAGGAGGTAGTGTAATAATTAATTTCTGCTGGTGCTGAGTAACTATGATCTGGATTTTTGCATTAAGGAAACATTAAGCTATAAATTCAGATTTCAGTTCACATCACTTAGAACAAATTAAAGTAGTTTACTATGACAAATAACTAAAAAAATGATGTTCTCATGGGGTTTATTTACAACACAAGTCAACATAAACACTAATGAAGTTTAAATATGTATTTAAAAATAAAAGATGTACATATTTTGGTGCTTACACAGCATTCTATCAATGCATATTATTTTAAGTGTAGAAATAAATTGCTTAAAATTAGGATGATTTGAGTGAATAAATCAGAAAGCTATTGAAACTATCTATTAGACCATGCAAGATAAACCATCTTATAAACAAAATAGGGGTAAGAACTTGGTGAGGGAGTAGGGTGTCATATCACACACTCGGTTTTGGTGTATCTAAAAAATCTACTGCCCTGGGGCACTTCCGATTTAGGAAGGTTAAGCCCCATAGTCACCACATTGTCTATGTGAGAATCAAAAAGTAATTTAAGAGTTGAGACAACTGACTTTCCAGTTAAGTTCTTTTATTCAATACTAATTCTGAGATCTAAAAATAGGAGTATGTTAATATAGGAAAGGTGAATAGAACTTAAAAGATTTCATACAACATTGATTATCTTAAAGATTACTAAAATTTTTAAATAAATGAGATTTAAGGTGTTGTATAAATATTGGAGAGTTTCGTAACTAGACTTTCAATACAAGTTACAAACCACATAGGAACACTTCAATAAATCTCCAATCTGATGATGGAATGTATGCCTAGGTTACAGTTGCTATACCCAAATTTAAAAATTAAGATTGAAGTTGGAAAAACCAGGACAATTCAATTTTAAACAGGACACAGTTATAGAGTTGCAATCATTAAAATCATATGTAATTATAATAGTCATATTTTAAAACTTATATACTTATATATTAAAATATAAAACAAAATAAAACCCAGTAAAAACCCAGGACAAAATTAAATATCAACATATTTACAAGTACCTTTCTTTTTTAATCTGTATTCTCTGAATAAATAAAATCAATAATTAAAAAATTAAAAAACCCATGACACTGCATAAAGACACCCCAGGACACTTCAAAAACTAGGACTTGTCCTGGGAAAACAGGATGGCTGGCAACTCTATCTTAGGTCTAACTTTCCCACAATGTGAGAAATATATTTATACCTATAAGTTAGCATACCTTGAATATTGTACGTCATACTGTCCTGGGTCATTGTTTATGCAGGAAAATAATATAGAGTTTGCTCTACTGGACTCACTCTGAACAATGGTAGCAACTGCCATTTCCTCGGCACTACGGCTTACGGATTTACTGGTATTGAATACATCGACATCCTGAAAATATTAAAATAGTAGTGTACTTAATAGCATTGAAATCTATATACTATAATAAAGAAAAATAAAGACTGATAAACATTTTGTTTAAGTGAAGGAGCTTTATTTACCGGATAATTTCGGCGCTCTAGGTAGGATACAACGGCTGCTTTAATGGCATCATTTTTGCTACGTTTCATTGAGTATTCTTGTATAACGCTAATTCATATCTCATTCAAAATAATTTTAAATTTCAATAAATACATTTATCATCAAACAATAAGATATTTTGTTTACTTTACTTTGAAGTGTGCCTTGAAGTTTGTTCTTTATTTACCTAACCAATCACCTTGACAGTTCACTGTCATGTGTCAGATAATCACTATCTTATCTGCTTTCTGAATGCTTACGTCATTAGTCATACTCAGGCTAATTTTTTTCTACTTCCATCAAGGAAAGAAGTTTGGGAACTTTCTGTGCATCCGTCGGCTTCAAGCTTTATTGATATCACAAACTTTAGTTAACTTTGTCGGTAGGTAAATTTATTGTTCCAGATTGTAGGGTTAAAATTTTTTTAGTTATAAAAATCGTTACAGTTTCTAGTACAAGGGAATTTGATTTTTGATCTGATATACATATTATAATAGCTAAGTGTATTCGAAAATTAACTTACCTACTTAATAAAATTATTTTTGCCTTTAAGTAGTGTACTCTCTCCCCATATTTAGCCCCAGATTTAGAATTCCTGTGATGTAAAAGAGAATGTGTTTATACTAATTAAAGGTATTAAAATTTATGAACGATGCGGGACTCGAACCCGCGACCTCTCGGGTTGACTCGAACAGTTGGCTCAGTTGGAAAGAGCGCTCGAATGGAGTGAGGTGAGTTTAAAGTGAGGGCTATCTCTTTTAAATAACAAATTGTTAAGATTTAAAAAAGCGACATCTCAAGTCCATTTCCTAATATGCAATTATTGAGCAGGTTTGGAACTGTAAATTATAAAGTAAGCCACAACCTGAGAGTTGAACAAGATATAGGTACCAAAAGTTACGACCCATGCGTACTCGAACGGTTGGCTCAGTTGGAAAGAACGCTCGGACGGAACCCGAAGATGAGGAAAAATCGAGTTCCGTATCGTTCATAAATTTTAGGACCAAATTTTATTTGTATAGGTATTTTTTTTTTTTTTTTTTTTTTATTTGTTGCAACAGAACAAGTTATAATAATAATAACTTTATTATAAATCCTTCATACATTACTTAGTTCACTTAATTCTACTTAATATTATTCTACTATAATAACAATACAAGTAATGGAACATACACGACATTTTTCTGGACAAACAACACCAAATACATCAAAATAATTTTCAAATATTCACAATGCTTTTGAAAATAATCGCACCACTAATCCCGTAGGATAAGTAGTGTTTCTAATAGTTAATTAAAATATTTTATATTATTTTAGTTGTCACTAGCATTAAACTAGGCCGGGCCTGTATTTTAATACTAGTTACTTCCAGATACATTGTTTTTTACAGAACTTCAATACATAAAAGCGTATATAAGAATTTAACTTATGGAAAAAAAAAATTTAACAGTTCTACGAGAAAATAAATAACATTTGTCTACCATACATAGTACTTGAGCGGTCAGTAATAAAATTGAGGGTATCCTTAAAAACATTTGGGTTGACTACAAAGACTGTTGACTTGGGCAATTTTCATATAATAATATAGTAAGGTATTATTGATTGGGTTTATTTTGAACTTTTAAAGTAATAATGTATAATAAAGTATTAAAGATAATAAATTTTAAAGATAAATATATAAGGGTACATGTATACATATAGATAAATAGAAATTTTAATTTATTGTAGATGTGAAATATAAGCTATTATTATGCATACTATAATTTTATAAGATAATGGTATACAATAAACAATGAAATTTAAAGTTTTTTTTTTTTTCTGTATGTTGTGCGTATATCGGTAAGGTAAGTAAGGCTGGATAATTAATAATTTAACGTATAGCTATAAACAAATTTTCAATTTCATCATACTTTTTGTTTTTTAACCAAACAGTTAGCTTTTTTTTACAGTTAAATTTGTTTTCAGAGTAGATGTTAATAATTTTGTTTAATTTATTATAGAGCATGGGACCAAGATAGCATTGAAATTTACGTATAAAAAAAGTTTTAAAAGTGTTTGTAGGACAGACTTTATCTTTACGTCGTTTTGTTACTGCTTCTGGAACAAATATAAGTTTTGAGTGCTGTGCCATTATAGTGTCCCTAATAAACAATTGTCTTACAGACAAGACATCGCATTTAGTGTATAGTTCACAAGTAGGATACCGAAAGGGTTTGCAAATAATAACCTTTAATAGAGCACGTTGGGCCCGTTCAAGCTTCAAAAGACATGATTTTCGAGCGCCACCCCACGATTTAATACAATACTGACGTATGGTTTTAAATACGAAAATAAGTTTTCTAGTCCTTTCTGACAGTAGATCAATTTGCGGTTTCCATGATAGGGTCTCATCTATTAGAACTCCTAGGTATTTAATTATTTTCGTTTTATTAAGGTAAACACAAGAGCATCCTTTATTTTGAGTCAAGACTTTCTTACAATTATGAACTTGTACGGAAAAATTTTCGTCTGAGGGAATTTGTCTTGTAGTAATGCCAAAGGTGATATATTTTGTTTTAAGAATGTTTAGAGTTAACAAATTCTGTTGAAGCCATTGAAAAGTTTTTCGAAGTACTATTTCAACCTTGGTTTTGACATCTGCCCAAGAATCGGCATGAAAAATTAAGGCCGTATCATCGGCATACATAAATGTTTTGCAGTTAATTGGATTAAGATGACAAAGGTCGTTCACATAAATCAGAAACAAAGCAGGACCGAGCACACTGCCCTGAGGTACACCGTGAGTTACTGGATGAAAAGAGCTTACATAATCACCTATTTTTACACTTTGCTTTCTGTTTGTAAGGTAATCCTTAAAAAGTGAATGCACCTTTCCTCTTATTCCAATTGCCTCCATTTTGTCTAAAAGAAGTGGTATAGAAACGGTGTCAAAGGCTTTCACTAGGTCAAGAAAAACGCCCACGCATTTTTCTTTAGCATCTAGACGGGCTGCCACAAATTCTGATAGATCCGATACTGCATCCCCTGTTGATCTTTCTGCCCTAAAGCCATACTGATGCTTAGATAAGATATTTTCTTTATCTAGAAAGGACATAAGTCTTTTACTCATAATTTTTTCAAATAATTTGGAAATAGTCGGTAAAATTGAAATAGGGCGATAGCTATTGGCACATGATTTTTCTCCTGATTTATATATGGGTAGAATTATGGAGAGTTTGAAAACCTGTGGAAAAGTACTCGTTTCAATACATAAATTAAAGATGTGTGTTAAAAGTGGAACAAGGATGTGTCTGCTCAATTTTATTATTTTTGGTGATATATTGTCCCATCCAACAGCTGAGTCATTTTTAAGGTTCGTTATTAAGTTTTCTATTTCTTTTTCTGTTGTTTTCAACATCACCATAGAGTTTGATGGCGTCATTGGTTTTTTATTAGAACAATTTAAATCTACGGGACATTGAACGTGAGGAATTTTGTCTGCTAGGTCCTTGCCAATACCAGCAAAATAGTTATTAACTTTCTCAACTGCGTTTTCAGGCTTAGTGTCAATCCTCAGGAGATCCTGTTGTAATTCTTTTTTGTTAGTTGTGTTTGTGAATTTTCTTATTAGTGTCCATGTGTTTTTAGGATTTTTAGCGTGTTTTTTTAATTCATTTTGTTCATATGTTCTTTTTAATCTTTTTAATAAATCGTTACAGTGGTTTTTGTATCGCTTGTAAGTAATACTGAGAATTTGATTGTCAGGTTCTTTTTTTGACTTTGTATGCATTTTGTCACGGGTTTTGATACAACGTATGAGACCAGGAGTAATCCAAGGCTTGATACAGTGATACTTCTTGGGAATTAATGTTGTGGTTGTATATTTTGAGATTGTTTTAGTTAAAGTATCAACTATTTCTTTAGAACACCAATTGGGATCATTTGAGTTGATGATAGGCTTAAAGTCTATTTTCTCAATTTCTTTAGCGATCAAATCATTTCTTATTTTGTTTTTAATATCTTGGTATTTTGCGTATTTTTAGAATTTAAACTAATCTTAATAATGACCGCTGAGTGGTCTGTAATCGATGGTGTTATAACAAGGGTCGTGAATGGTAATTTCGCTTTTATCATAGCGTGGTCTAAACAATTTTTACCTCTGGTAGGATAGTTGTGACCAGCCATGAGCCCGTGACTTGCCAATAAGTTTAGATAATCAGCAGAATTAGAATCAATGTCATTTCTTACATCAATGTTTATATCTCCCAATATAGCAATAGTTTTGTGCGTTTTATAAGTATCAAGTAAATTGTCAAGTGAATTCACAAAATTGCTTGTGTTTTTAAAAGAAGGAGAACGGTAGAGGCCAATAACTACTGTATCTGTATTGACCTCAATTGATATGCAAGTTGCATCACTTAGTATGTGTTCTTTTACTACATAATTTAAGCCTTGCTTAACATAAACAACGATCCCATCGTTTTGATTGGAATTGTTCTCAGTATAGTAGGTATTATATCCTACCATAGAGGGAAAATAAATTGTTTTAGAATTCCAGGACTCTGTTAATATGAAAATATCAAAGTTCACGTCAATTCTTGTTAGTAATACTAGTAATTCTGAAAAATTACGAGAGATACTTCGTATGTTCTGTGTAAGGATTTTAAGGTTTGAGGTATCATTCGGGGATATTAGCAATTCTTTACATGTTTCAGGACGACATTCATATGCGTCCCCGGCAGATATTTGATCCAGGTCATTAGCTAGAGTTATATTATTTGCGACATTGAATTTTATATTTGATTAAACATGACTTTTGAAATCCTATCGGAAAGGGTTTGAAATTATATATTATGTCCCTAAGTGTATTGTTACCCAGTTCCTGCTCTATGTTTATATCACTTGATGTTTTTACTACCAGTTTTTTACCTTGAGAAAAATACAATAAATATGAGTATATGCACAACTTATACAGAAATAATGGAAAATTATTTGTATTCAACAAAATCGAATCTAGTCACTTTTTGCTTCTGAGACTGATTAACTGAAGTTCGTTTTTGATTTCCATGTGTTGCGATTGATCGGTTTTCCTCAAAAATATTTTACCGTTACTTACCCAACAGTACTTAAATTCTTCTGTCTTGGCTAAGTCACGCGCTAGATAGAATAGTCTTCGTGCTTTGTAAGTAAGTGCCTCAGATATATAGATAGGTTTTTTATCACCGTCTAGTCCTATAACAGAAGTATTCAAGCGAGAGTTGGAGTGTTGTTTATTATACAATTTTACACCTTTGATGACATTATGTTTTACTATATTAGATGTGAATTCAGCCACAATGGTATTGTTACCTCCTTTGCCACGTATTACGTATATATCTTTTAGTTCTCGTTTCTCTATATCAACATTTAGAGCCTTACAGGTTTTAACTACGATACTGGATAGCTCATCCTTATTTTCATAGTTTTTCATAGAAGGCATATTTCTTATTTCGATAGATGATGATTTCAGTGTACGGTTTAATTCTTCTACTTTTTGTTCAAGAATTTCGATTTGTGAAATATGCTCTTTGCGTTCACTTTCTAATAATTCCATTTTCTTCCTCATAGCTTCATACTGGCAATTCAAGAATTCTAATGCTTTTTCAATTTCTTTGTTAGATTCTTTTATTTGAGTATTTTGATGTTTGATTTCGGCTACGTCATTTACCAGTTTATTAAGTAGAGAATTTTCGTTATTCTTCCATTCCGCCAGTATATTCTTGATATCCTCCGTTGTGCATGACTTATCAGGGGATCCTCTGCGTCTCTTGCTGCTGCGCTGTGTCGCTGTTTCATGAGTTTTTGTTTGTGCTATGTCAGAGTCTGACAAAGTATGCTGTACATTTCGATTTACAGGAGATCTGATTAATTTCGACATTTTTCAATATACCTAAGTAACTTGAGTTCAAAGTTTATGTGGTCGCACAAAGTATTTGATTTGCAACGAAAAAACATGGTTTAGTTTACCTTGGTTGTTTGTTGATATCGGTATTGAGTTCCAATTTATGCAGTTCTTTAATGTTATTCTACGTTTTGTGCTATATTTTGAAGTGTTTCTGTTTAGTGCCACACTTTTCAAAGCTGGTCGTAGAAGAACGTTGCGGTGAATGTCGTCTTTATAGTTGTGAGTAACTGGTGAGTGATTCACTGATCGGTGGCAATTAATAATAAAATAAACAAATTGTAGAGAATCTGTTTCCATAATTATACCACACAGCTTTATTTGATGGTATTCAACTTTTTCATTTCCTGTAATGCCGGAGTAACTAGTTATCCAGACAAAAATGATATAAATTTGCAAATATAATATGAACTTATGTATAGTTCTGCAGCGCACAATATACTAGAAGGGCTTCTCGTTTAAATAACGAACTTTCATATTTCTAATTAGTTACATAATAATATTTGTTTTTAGCTATGCCTGTCAATTTTAACTAAAAATAACATTTATTGAAATATATGGATATACATAGATATACATTTATTTCGTTTGTAGATGTTCTTGGCTCGTGGAGACCTCTACTGAAGTTTTAAAAAAAGATGATTGCGATAAGTTCCTTTAGCACTGAGGGTGTAATTTAGCCTGGAGGGGAGAAAACCTGAAATAAATTGTTGTATCACCGCTCTTGAAAAAATACAATTTAGATGAATACAACTAGTAGGTATTCATCTGAATAAATAATGTTTTACCATTGGTGATTACTATATATACTAATGTATGTACTTACGTGATATTATGTATATTGTACCTCGCACTGCATGGCGAAAGCAAAGAATACTAATTGATAGACTTCGGCTCGGTAGTCTTTGTTATTTACTTATATTATATAATACATTTTTTTTAATGGAAGAGGATGGTGGGGATGATATTGTAATAATCGTAGCGTGGCGTTCGAAGATGGGATTCGGCGACAGGAATCAGGTCAAACAGCTCTTTGGAACACATAAATATGGTAGAAGACACACAATGAAGCGAGGTTTCTATGCAACTCCAGGTGATCGAGCCGTTCACAGAGTAATGGATCCCCGACTGTATATGCGATTTGTAGAGCGCTAGAATGTGGGCAGGCTCGAAATATTGCGGTGCTCTATTTAGGACGCCTTCCGAGTGACCGCGGAGTTAGCAATCACTCGAGATCTCAGTATACTTATACTTGGCACGACATGTTTCTTCAGGCACTGGTTTTTTATATATTCTCAATCAATATACATATAATAAAATCGTAACTGGTGGCTGTCTGTACATGGAAGAAATCTAAGAAAAACTATTGTATGGACACTTTATGAACGCAATAGAACACAATGATTTTTAGAAATTTTGTCTGTTCGTCTGTACGTTTGTGCACGCTAATCTCATATAAAACGCAATAAAAACCAATCAGTTGAATTAGCTGAAACTATCACATAACGGTATTACGTTATTGTCATTAAAGTATTTATAATACAATGAGGAGTGAGTGAGAAACTCGATTCCAAAGGTCGTAGCGCTAACGCAAGTTAAGCAGCAAAAGGTTGTGGTTCCAACAAGGATGGGTGACCACAATTGGCACAAAGAATATACAAAGTTACTCAGTAATAACTCTGTTTTCAGAATTGATCATCGCCAAGCGCGATCTGTATAAACGGTTGTTGTTATGCTTTTACGCATCAGCTACCAAACAAATAAAAATGAAATTTTGATATCTGATGAATTGTCTGATAAACATAGAAGCACATAGGGTGTCTGTACGTTACGTTATGTATATCTTTACGTTATTACGTCTCATAAAGTAATGTACTTGAGGGATTAGCATTCATCATCAGCCGGAAGATGTCCACTACTGGACAAAGACCTCCCCCAAAGATTTTCACGACGATCGGTCCTGCGCTGCTCTCATCCAACGTATTCCGGCGAGCTTGACCAGATCATAGGTCCATTTTATGTGGGGCCTACCAACACTGCATCTTCCGGTACATAGTTGCCATTCGAGGACTTTAACGAACTATGTGCCCTACCCACTGCCACATCAGTTTCGCAGTCATTTGGGCTATGTCAGTGACTTTGGTTCTCCCACGGATCTCGTCATTTCTGATTCGATCTCGCAGGGAAACTCCAAGCACAGCCCTCTCCATTGACCTTTGGGCAACCATGAGCTTTCGCATCAGGTCCATAGTTAGTGACCATATATTAAAAACGCGGTGAGTGCCGGTTGATGATATTGTTTACCCTTCTTTCAAGTGGCTTGCTGGGCAAGTCACTTATTAGACAATGACTAATATCGGGATAATATTTTGTCCGAAGCAAGGGTTAGTGATAGTCCTTAACGAATGCGCCATGTCTTTGGAGTTATGCTGATATTCTGCGCACTTTCAGATGCCGCACAGTTGTGGCATAAATATCAGGATGAAATATTAGCTGAGGACTTTTTCAGGCACGCACAACTATCGACTGACAACACAGTCAATGAGAGATTTCGTGAAGCGTCTTGAATCCTTGTATGCTGGCTATTCAAGATATAGTTATATCAATTGGGGGTAATCTTACAATATACCATACCCGAGCTATCATTTGGCGAAGATACGAAGAACAAGTGAAACTGCACTTGCAGTCGCTTCATCGGGCATAGCAACCACTTTGTTGTTGATGTTGCACAGTTACCTCGATGCGAGACCAATTATCCGGTAGAATTTTTAGAATCCTTAGAAGTCGGGGTATCTATAACGCTGCTTAGAAATCGAGTTAGACGTAATTAATTTGCAGCAAAATGTCACAGAGGCCGAGGTTTCAACGGGGTTGAGAGTGTATTCATACCTCGAATTCCTTTGATTCCCAATAATTTCCCATTTACTTTCAAACGGTTCCCAGTAAATTCCCAGTAAGCCTGAAATGACTATTTACAAAACCCAAGGACAAACGTTGAAAGATGCGGGTGTGGATTGAACTGTTAACTATTTCTCGCACGGTCAGTTTTATGTGGCTCTGTCACGCGTAAGCGATCCCAGATACCTATACGCATTGATCCCCGGCGGCAATACATTAAATATTGTGTACAGAGAAACATTGTTGTATTTTTTTATCGATATCCACATCCATATCGATATTTCACATTAACAACCAAGCGGACGAAGTAGCGGGCACAGCTAGTTACAATATATTTTCCGAGAGAGACCTGCATATACAGCATCAACCGCATAGCAACACACATTGGATGCCTCGAACATATTATATTTTTTGCGTGGCCGTTTAAGTTTTAAGTGTGTCTTTAGTATTAAGCTAACCTATACTACATTAAGGTTTGCCATATTCTTATACGCTTAACATTAGTTTCGCATAATATAATTATGTAGCGGAACCTTCATACGTGAATTTTACCACTACAAGACTTCTTATTAACTTGGAAATTTGCACTCGTATTAAGGACCAATAGCAATAATTAACCGACTTCAAAAAAGGAGGAGGTTCTCAATTCGTCTGTATTTTTTTTATGGTTGTTACCTCAAAACTTTCGACTGGGTGAACCGAGTTTGATAATTGTTTTTTATTTGAAAGCTGGTGCTTTCCGTGTGGTCCCATTGTAATTTGGTCCAGACCTGACGATGGCATGAGAAAAATCATAAAAGTCTTAAATTTGCTATATATACGTATAGCAAACTGGATGATAAATTTACGAATTAAATTACGAACTCAATATCTCGCGCCAACCGATTTCGATGATTCATTTTTTATTGGAAAGGATATACTTCAAAGATAGTTTGGTGAGAATTTGGTTAGGTTAGGTTAGGTTAGGTTAGTTAATTTTGGAGTCGGTGTCACCCAAGATAAGCTAGTAACTACATATATAGTTATAGGTGAGATGTGCTTGAGTCGTGAGGAGGTGAGAAGCGAGAGCGGTTTGCGGCGGAAGGACACCAATTCCAAAAATTACAATAATCGTAACTAGAATTAGATTGTATAAAAATACGCAATTATTTTTATACTTTTTAGTGCATATTATATCTATTGTTTTCGAATAGTGTTTTTGAAGTCGGTTGTTTTTCGTTAAAAAAATTGTTTTTATTGATTATTCTACTTTGTGTCCTAACCAAGATCACCAGGATTATAATATGTATGTAACGGAAATATGTTTCAACTAGTTAGTTAAAGATGTACCTAATATTAGTTTTATGGATTTTTCTTCTTATTCAATTTCTTGAGTGAAATCTTATTCTGTCACATATTTGTTATCGTATTTGATGCAATACAAATGCAAAACACTGACAAGACAGTCATAAATATGAGTTATGACCGTTATCCTCTGCTCACAATAACCCGTTCTACCCACTAGTCGTTAGTCACTACATTTTATATCTTCTTATAACAACTCGTCATTTGTGATAAGTCCACAGCTGTACGTGAACCTTCGTACAATATTTAATTTCAATAGTTTACAATGTTTACTTATTTGCGTGCGATTACAATTATTTATTCTAGCTTTTTGTATTTAGTCGACGCTAACTCGCAAAATATTAATGACTTATTACTAAGTGGTAATTATGAATTCATTGACTTATCGCATCCATTCGACGGAAATACAATTTATTGGCCAAACAAACAAAGTTTCGTATACACCAAGAAGGTCATAAAGGAGATGGACGATAGCACCACGTAAGTTGCTCATTCTTTTTTCAATAGGATATACTTTGATTAATAGCTTTCGACAAACAAGTATAGAATACCCTTCTACGTACATAAAGAAAATAAAAAGACGAGTGGCACTCGGGGACTGCCGCGGTAAAGCTATTGCATAGCATTGCAAGTGTGTTTATTAAAAAAACATACTGCATAAATAAAATAAATAAATAATTATAATTGCATAAGTTTATAAAAAATGCTATGCAATAACTTTAGCGCGGCAGTCCCCGAGTGCCACACGTCTTTTTATTTATGCAGTAATTTTTTTTGATAAAATTATTTTTAAAAAAAGCAAACGGGAAGTGAGTAAAATTTAACTTGCAAGATTTGATTGCAGACAGAAAACGGAACAGGTGAAACTAATTAAAAATGCTTGTCATTATAATAAAAATTAAATAACGTGATAAAAATAATAAAGAAATTAAAAAAATCAAGATGTACCCCAGGCTCGAACCTGGGACCTTCTGCACAAAAAGCTTACGTGATAACCGTTGTTCCACGGCAACTGTAATTACCGTGCCGAAATATCTATATACATCTAGTAACTAAGTGTTAGGTTATTTTCGTTACGGAATTTCTGGATTCGGTCTCCACGCTCATGGCCCTCGATAGAAGCTGTGCAATAGATAAATAATTATATGATTAATAATGATATTTCTATCTTTTCTTACTGACCCAAAAAACTTTATGTAGTCATGATGAAAACCATAATAATAATAACAAAGAATGAATTGTACGTAACTAATTATCATCTACCTAGGCAGTTGATTGAGTATTATATCTATACCATAGGTATGCAGAGAATGAGTTTGCAACATCCGAGCACGGAGGCACACACCTCGATGCTCCTTACCATTTTAATGAGAAAGGAGAACGAGTTGGACTCATTTCACTGGAAAAACTGATTGTTCCTCGTAAGTAATTCTATATTAGTTTTAATGGAATAGAAGTTGAAGCAAGCATCAATTTGCCCTAGAAATTATACGGTTGCTACCGGCCTTCAAGGTTCGTAGGTTCCTATCGCTAGACTTGAGCGAGAGGTAGTTTTAATGAAAATAAGGGACGAGCAGGATGTTCAGCTGATTGTAATTGATACGCCTTACCCAATACAATGCAGTGCCGCTCAGGATTATCGAATAACCCAAAAATTCTGAGCGGCTCTACAACTACGCTTGCCTCCTTGAGACATAAAATGTCAAGTCTCATTTGCCCAGTAATTTCACTTGCTACGGCGCGCTTCAGATCGAAACACAGTAATGCTTACACATTACTGCTTTACGGCAGAAATAGGCGCCGTTGTGGTACACATAATCAAGCCTGCAATCCTGTGCAAAGGAGCCTCCCACTGTAAAATCACAAAAAGGTGTGATCACTCTAGATGCAAGATAGCAAAGAGCGTCAAAATACCAAATACAAAAAACAATTTGGAATTTTATGGCGCACATTATGATTCGTGGTACATCCCGGAAGGATAATTGGACCAAAGAAAACAATGCATAGTGGCCACTGGGCTTATATAAGTGACTTTTGCACTTACGAGCCTTACAGGACGTAGAGTGACGCAACTAATAAAGTAATCATGTGTCTGTCTACCGCACCAAAGCTTTATATTGGATTTATGGCAGCGTGGACGTGGGTAGGTTAATGGTACAATGACAATAGTAATGGCACCTAAATTTAGCTTGAGGTTGTTTATCTCCGATGCCTATAGCTTCCGGCTCCATGTATGATGGATGATACTGTTTACCCACATGTTAAATTTGGTTGGTTTCAATCGCTTTGCTGTTATTTCGCCACCCGTGAAATACATATCTTTTAAAGTTCAGGTGGCCTTATGTGGTCTTCTTCTTCAGTTCCTCGTCTGACTTCATCAAATAAGTATAATGATTTATTATTAATCAGAGAAAAGATTAAAAGAGAGAAGTATGGCTGGTAGTAATATTTTTTTATCTTTGTTTTCAGTAATAATAGCAGACGTGAGTTCACAGGTTAATGACGACCCCAACTTCTTACTTTATAAACACCATTTGGACCACATGATCAACGATAATTTTGGAAAGCCATGTGTGATTGTCTTCAAATTTGGATGGAGTAAATTTATTCATAACAGGCAACAGTATTTAGGGTTGGGTGCCAACAATACATTGAACTTTCCAGGTATGTTACAGTGGTTTTATCAGATTCACTCTTAGTAAATCACCAATCATCACATCCTCTATAGCTCCGCTCGCTACTAAATGGCATGTGTAGGTAGCCAATACGATATAGAATTTAAGTGCAATAGCAAAGTTAAATATTATGCATAGGTAAAACATAATCTAAGCCAGGGGCGTGCATTGGTTTTCTAGTAAGGTAGGTACTGTGGATCTAAGTAGTCTTAGTTGAGCTTTGGAATATGAAAGATTGCTTACCGTAGGTATTTCGTATCTAGCGTAAGGAAAATTTTTATGAGTGGTTGTTAATAGAAGATTTTGGAGATATAAACACGGAACCAAATTAAACTAAATTAACTTAAACACTACTGCTATATTTATTTTGGTTCATAATGAGGTAGGCACTGCCTATTTGTCTATTTAATATGCACGCCCCTTTCGTTAATTAAATTTGAATCAAATTCAAATTTAATTTGTATAAGTAGAACAGCGATAGATTGATACACAAGTGTAAAGAGGCGATGCGGTAAGGGTGAGAACTATTCGCTACACTGATTTTCGAAGGCATTTCATATGGTTGATCACACGCTTTTTATAAGAAAGCTGTCTTGTTTCGAATATCTGATTATTTATTGTCTTGCTGAAAAAGTTAGGTATCCCCACAATCGTCGAGTGATAACTGATGGGGAAAAATCGGATAGGCTTCAGGCTCTGTCTGGGGTACTACAGGGAACAACCTTGGGGCCTCTCCTTTTTATTATATTCATTAATTATAAAGCAAGAGTGTTTAACAAATGCCACGTTTATATGTTTACTGATGGCATCGTAACAGCAAAACTAATGAGGCAAAACTCTGAAAAGTTAATCTCAGGTCATCTCAGGTTTGGTCTCCTACTTCTAAAACCTGTACTACTAGGATTAAACATTGGCTGCGACATGCGACACGTCGTTCCCTTCCCTAAAATATGGTTTAGGGAGGCGATGGCTGGCCCTTGCGTCATGCTCGTGAACGGGCGCAACTTGTGGTGGCAGGATGATCCTGTTACCAGATACTCTGCTTCATGTTCTTAAAATTAAAGTTATATTTTTTATTTATTTATCGCTCATAAAATGCCCGCAATACACTTTTATTTACGGTGTGTGTGACTGATGCAACTACTGTACTCAATAACTTTTGTTTTGTTTTTAATTTACTTTCACTTTTTTGACTTACTCATGTACGGCATTGCCTATTTGACGTTGAGTATTTTTGTTGCATCACTCTACATAATATATTGTGATTAAAATGACTTGTAAAACGATGAAGGTGTAAATGTTGATTTAAGATTGGCAATGAAATTCTTGCCACTTCTTTTCATTAAAGCTGAACCTCCGAATACATCCGGACGCCTGTTAAGCCGGGTCCACTGCGCCAATTCTTTAACAGAACAAGTTAAACAGTCCGTCTGCTGCATCTGTTTTTGTTTCATTGTTAATTAATTCAATGAGTTCCGATGAAGAACATGTGGCTGCTGTAAATACGTAGAAATTAGGAATAGATTCCGTGTCTGACCATATCTGCTCTCATTCGTTCAATATTTACCTACGAATTAAAAATTGATGATATTATGTTCTAATATAATAATACTAATATAACATCCCAAAGAACCTGTCTTTCTGTTATCAGTTGTATAAAAAACAAAATGTTTTCTTTATTCCAGTCCATCAGAAACTTTATTACATTATGTGTTAATTCCCCTCCCCGCAGGCGAACGCGGGTAATGTTATTCATTTCTCGCGGTAAACATATTAAGATATTTTATTTAATAGATCTATTAAACCACGCCTCTTATATACATGGTTTTGTGTTAACAAACACGAAAACAGGACGCAGCGGACCCGGCTTTATTAGATATAATCCGCCGGCTAAACGGATATAATCCACGCTCTCCAACCGCAGATGGAAACGCGCCCATAATCCAAGGACAATTTTGTTTATTTTAATTCTAGCTTTGCTAATCTTTTAGGTGTGAGCGCCGAAGTGATGGAGTGGATTACGTCATCATATAAAAACATTGTGGGAGTGGGCGTTGATGTCTCTTCAGTTGATCCTGGATCCAGCACATCATTCAGTGCTCATAAAATCGGAGCTGCAGCTGGAATATATAATATAGAGAATGTCAATTTAAACAGGCCCGTACCAGGTAGGCATAACAATAGCTTTATAAATGACATGAAGTTAATGTAGCATTCCAGAAACACCGCTATTTTTATTCCTTGTATATAATTTGTCCCACCTTCAATTAACAGTAACTGACAGGCGTATATTACAATAATTACTTGTAAAACATTTTAAATTATAATCGAATGATAAAGGTACAATGATTGATTTTCTTCCTTTGAGTTTGCAGCTTCTTTAAATTGTATCTACTTTTGTGAGAAGTACTTCTTCAGCAGCCAAATCCATTGTTTCTGTAGTAGCTTAAAATTTATTGATCATTCTTTTATATATTCTTGGGAATTCTTATTATTTTGAAATTTGTTTTGAGTTAACCATAAACGGGATGAAAGTAACAAATTGTTATATTCATCCCTAAATTTAAAATTTACGACATAACGAATACGACAACTATATGCCTATAAACCTAAAACCCACCTTAGAAAGATACCAATTTAAACACTCCAATAGTGAGTCAATGAATAGTTATGACACTGAAATGCAAAATTGAACCTACAATATTAAATACAATTATCTTGCCCCAAACTAGGCATAGCCTCTGTACTATGGGCACAAAACAACGATATACTTAATACAATATACTTACTGAAACCACGGACTAGTAAAAAATAAGGACTCCGTGTCACCTTACACAAACACTTACACAAACTTAAAACAGTGTAGCAACAAAACAAGCCGATTAACGTGTAAATACATAGCCACACGCACACACTTACACTACTACAGGCCGATAGGCGGCCATTATGAGAATTGCCATCGTCCGTGACAGATCAGTTTGCGTCTCAATAAAATATTTTAAAAATGCTGTCGTGCGTTGTGAAAAAGTGTAAAAACGATACTATATAAGCATTTGTGGCCATATATGATTATCTAAGGGAGAAAAATTGTGTAACTAGTATCCCCCGTAACAGCACACACACTAGCATAACGGTGCATCACTTGCTAATATCACGGCACGGAATCCTCCTTTTTTTACGCGTCCGTGACTGTAACATACATAAATACTCATAAATATCCATGACTCGGAAACAAACATTCATATTCATCACGTAAATGCACATACCGAACCCGGGACCTCTAGGTTAGTTGCAGGGTCACTAACCTAGATGTTCCTGAGACTAACCACTGGACTATAGAGGTCGTCAACAAAACTGTTAACACTTAATTTGGAGATATTTATGTGCACTGACTCGCCTTGTCCACAACCTGACGACACAGCCAGCGCCGCACAGAGTGCATTACATAATATGTAATAGGGATACGCAACTGATATAAATTGGGATCCAAAATATCGTTGCGCATATCGTTGAATATACTATCAATGTAGTGTTGATTATTCCATTAAAAAATCATTTGTTAATCAAGTTTCAATCACACCAGGCCTTTGTTAGCGTAAACCTTAACCCTATATGATGATTTATCAAAAAGAAAAAATCTCTTTCTTTCCAATCTTGGATTTTGCATTCTCTTATTGCGAACAAATACATATTATCTCTCTATTGTTCTCCGCAATCGAAATTGAAATACTGCGGATTTATACTCATATGTACTTTTTTGAATGTTTTCAGAATACGGTTGTACAGGTATAGTAATGCCAATGAAATTAACTGAAGGCACCGGCGCCCCCGCGAGGTTCGTAGCATTGTGTCCGAAAAAAAAGCAGTCTTCGTAATTGATTGTGCACACCAATTTAATTTGTATTCGAGGATGATGAAATTTTTTCGGTGAACATTACTATGAAAACATTTATTTAATATTATAGTCTAATTATCGCATTGATATAATGGCAGTGAATAATTTGCGCTTCAATGCTTGCTGTAATGGGGTGCTTTTTTCATAATTTGTTATTAGCTTGGAGTAGAACTGTGCTCCAGCGATTTTTAACTATCTTTGAATATTAACTCTAAAAGTTCTAGCCGAATTTAATGTAGCATATTTCAATACATATATTTATCCTTTATAATTGAAAACTCTACCAACTATTCTCTACTATACTAACTCGATGTACCTATCTACATGTTTACTTGTGAGTTCTGCAATTGCAAATTAAGTGAAGCTTGTATTAAAAATTTTAACGAATAAAATATAAGGTGTTTTAATTCCTTAAGCAATAAACTCTATTTATATTTATTAAGTCAGCAGTTTATGTTGGCTCATTCCATAGGGGATTCCGTCCATCTGATCCTGAGACTTATTACTAATTATTTACTCACCTACAGGATGATTGATAATAAATATTGCCAATAGTCCTTAACTTCGAGTTAATCCGACGTTTTGAATGGGGTCAAAATCATGTTCAAAGATTCCGTTACATACTAGCATACGTATGAAGCTAATAAAAGCATATTAAAAAGGCGCTTAATCCCGCGCCGTTTACGCGATTGTTGAACGTTACTGATTTTCAGAACGATTTAATTCTATCTCATATAATTAACAGGGAACAAAAAGCTCTGATTTTTTTAAATTGATCTATTCTATAAGTACATAGGACAGTTTAGATTTTAATAGGACCGCGTCCGCATCTATGTGTGTGTCTACAAATCCCATATCGTTTGCTTTGTTAGCATTAATTTTGTAATGTTTACTTCATGCGTAGGTATGCTATAACATGGTTCGTCATGCTCACTGCATGGCTTGCGGCGGCGTCGTGTGCTGAGTCGTCTCCTTCCCTCAAATAAGTGCGAAGGGAACGAATGTTGGTCCATGCATCAACTCGTGAACGGGTGCTGCTTGTGGTGCCAGGTCGACCTGTTATAGTTAATAAATCATTGTATTTGTTGGATGCAATTACTAATTCAAATATTTATATCCCAACTCACTTATCGAACGTTAAAAAATACCACCCATTCAAAAGAGACTGCCTCAGACCTGAGAAGAATCGGCGCAAGAAACTCAGCGGCTTTTTTTTATATAAAAATATGGATTACAATATGATATCGTACAATAAACATTTATAATTAAAGAGCCTAAGGGTGTTCGCTTTATTCCCAGTCCATGGTGTCATTAAGAAAATCGTTTATGCTATAGTAACCTTTCCCACACAAACGTTTTTTAACAATTCTTTTAAATTTCGTAATACATTTGTTTTGTACATTTGCTGGGATCATATTGTAGAAGCATATACATCACCCAACAAAAGACTTACTAACTCGACCCAACCGAGTAGTAGGCATAACAAGTTTATTTTTGTTCCTCCTGCTACCATCATGAATGTCACAGTTTCTAAAAAATTCCTTAATGTGCTTATGAACATACAGAACAATATCAAAAATGTATTGAGAAGCATCAGTCAAAACGTTTATTTATTTAAATTTTTCTCATAATGATTCTTTAGGACCTAGGTTATAAATCACGCGAATAGCCCTCTTCTGCAGCACAAAGATGGTATTAATATCGGCCGCACTGATTCATAACAATATACCATAGGACATAATGTTATGAAAATAACTAAATTAAGTATAC
>CATIXQ010000032.1:4937084-4967843 GCA_949711755.1 Leptidea juvernica
AGCTTTTGTCAAATTTTAAATGTGGTTAAATTCAAATCTACTTAAATCCTTTAGTGATGAAATATAAATATGCTTATTTGGTTTGTAAATTTCTTCATATCTCTATCTTGCTACCAACTGGCGCCAATTCTCTTTCATTATCTCGTGTACAGGAAAGCTGAAGAATATTAGCTTTTATATATTTGCGATGTAAATAAGTATCAAATATCACTGGGTAACGAAACTTCCATGATAACGTGTAAATAGCACTAGTATGTTATTGTTCACGTTCTTGTAAGCCGTTCACATTACACAAAATACAATATTGCTAATCAAGAACAAGAATAGTAAAAATAAGTTTGAAGTGGGTTATTTTACTGTTAATTTTATTTTTAGATTTTAAGTGAATCTGAACTACACTAACTAATAATTTGTGTAGATCTACTAAATTTTGCAATGCAGCAATGAATGTAAGCGCTTTGCAATTTTAATACAGACAGAAATCCTGCCACAGATCGCACCCTTACTGTACGTCGTTAAGGAGTTCCATTGATATTTGACTATGACAATTATTTGACCATAACGATGTGATGGTAGGTGACTTAAATATCCGGATAGCATATAAAAGATTCGGCCTAGTATCGGTAATTTGCTCCTAAGAATTGAAGAGTTCCGTTACTTTGTCATGGATCGCATAATCGGAACCAAACCAAACTCTCACCGAACTACTTTTAAAGTATATTCTTTCCAATAAAAAAGAAATTATCGAAATCTGCTGGCGCAATATTGAGTAATTCTCAAATTTGTCGCGTACATTCTTATAGCAAATTTAAGACTTTCATGGTTTTCTCATGGTTGCTATCATCAGATCTGAACCAAATTGCAATGGGATCACACGAGAAGTACCAGCTTTAAAAAAAATTATCACTTATCAAAATCGGTTCACCCAGTCGAAAGTTCTAAGTAACAAACATAAAAAACATAATATCGACGAATTGAGACCCACCTCCTTTTTTGAAGTCGGTTAAAAAGAGTGACTCTATTGTTTTCATTTCTGACTGTGTCCTTTCATCTGTCCTATTCTGACAAGCGGATCTTGTCTTGGAATTGTCAATAATTTTACCATATTTAATGGAAAAATATTAACTTTATTAAATTTTTTACGCTTTTTGCTTATCCATCTTATATAAATAAAATAACCTTACCGATGATAAGTCACACCATCTTTTTTAGAGTCGATAATGAATTATTTAAGCACTTTTTATAGCACGCCTAGGCTTGTTGATTGACACACGACTAAGGAGAAAAGTGTGCTTACATTGTCTTTAAGCACACTTTTGCCGTTCCACTGTCAGACTGCGAACGATATGTCCACATATATAGAACGTCATTGGTTAAAAAGGCTTTATTTTCGCATTTTATTTACATGCCAGGACACTTCTTTTAATAAGAACAGTGCATATTAAATTCATGGATGTGTTAACTATCAAAATTTTAGATACTTCTAGTTTGATTTAAAAAAAATGATATTGCTATCACTTTTGTGATTAGGTAACGTACTTTCGATATCCGTTTCAAGTTTTTTGATATGTTTAATAGTTACGGGATAATCGTCTGGTGACAGTACTAACCATTACACAGCTGGCTGGTAGGTACATAGATATTTATTGATGTTTCATAATCAATAACTTAAATTGTGTAGGTCCATAATTATTATTTACCCATTAATCTGTGTTAGTTACAAACCCAAATAGCGGATCTAACACGTTTCGTTCGCAAACGCCAGATTACAAGCACGATGCGCACGGAGCAATCGTACGATGAATCCTTATCTATAGGTACCTACATGCTTGAGTTAGATGCGAAGCATAAACGCTCTTAAAAAGGGCAATAAATTTTCTGTTATTTGTTCTCATTAACCCATATAAATTACTACTTTGCTGATTAATAATGAGTTTATGATAATATATTTTATTAAATAAAACTAATGGGTTTCATATGAGTATTTATTTAACGAATAAAAGTAATACAACTTAAAGAAAAAACATAACGACTCTGTAATCTTATTTTAATAATTAGAAAAAAAAGGTTGTACTTGGTAAAAGTTAAAGTTTGACTTCAGGATTACCTTTTTTTAAAAATATACGTTTTTCATAAAGACTCTTATAAGCTAATTCGTCATTGATCTTCAATTGAACAGACGGAATATCACCATCCCATTGCATAACTTTAGCATGGAATGGGCCATTATCTAAAAATACTTTCGAGTATTCTTCTGCAACTTTGGAGACATCAATAGCAGGATTAACAGTGACATCGTGCAATTTAGCAGATATGGTAGCCGGCGGTAATTGTAAATATTTATCAGTTATTTCTCGAACATCTGCTAGCGACACTACAGCGATATTACCATAATCCACATATTTAACTTTCACTTGACCTTTTACTTGGCTGTACTGCAGAATAGCAGCTCTATACCACAACCCGTCGTCGGGGAAAATTGCGGCACACGCTTTATTTGCTAAAATTCCATTAAGAGGATTGAAATTACTGCCTTCTTCTTCTAACTCTTTGAACATGTTTTCGTATTGTAAATTTTTATCATGATCCCAGACGATGCTCAATTCAAGTGTGTTCACGTCATTGACAACAGTAACGTTACATTCAAATTCAGTCTCATTGTAAGGTGTGTAAGAAACAAACTCGCAATCTTCGTCTTCGTCGTCGTCCTTCATTAGTTTGTTCCAGTCTTGGACTTCGATACTGTCGCCATGGCCTGGCAGTGAGAAATCAGAAGACTTTTCAAAATTATCGTCTTTCGAGATTATATAATCAGGCCCGGAGTCAGATTCATCAACTGGTTCTGGAGATTTCATACTTGGCGCGTATTTCCTGACTACTGTTTTGCTACCGTCGGTATATTTTGCCACTCCAAGATCCACCAAATGATCGCTCATCCAGAGTTTATCAATCTTCAGGTCGATAGGTGTAATCCCGTCAACTGTTTCGCCAATAACTTTTACAAAACATTGCTTATCCACAATCGCTTTATGAATATACTCCAATATCTGAACGTCCCATTTTTTACCAATCGGTTTTATTCTACTCATAACGCATTTGTGACTCTGAATTGGTATTTGGTACATCAAAATGCTCTTTCTCATATTTTCAAAACTGCAAACTTCTTCGTTACCGTAGTCTACAAAGTGCACGCGACATGTCGAGCTATCGTTGACTTCTACAACACGAGCCCTATGAAATTTATTATCGAGGTAGAATTGAGCTATACATGGCTCGCCCACCGTCCATTTTGCGTATTTGGCCTTAGGGTCGGGTTTTTGAAAACGGACATCTAATGCTTTGCGAATCATTTCCAACGTAGCTTCTTGGTCGATCTCGTGCAAATAGATTATGGCGTTGTCATCAATATTTCTGAAATAATAATAATAATAAAAATTTACACACATTATGTTGCCCCTAATAGTCTGTACTGTGGGTACAAGACAACGATATATTAAATACAATATACTTACATAAACATAGATAAATAAAAATAAACATAAATAATAAATAAATAACAAAAACACTTTCTTGTCATCCGTTATTTTTGGACTTACTTTTCCCGAATACTACAACGGCCATCCATAAATTACGTCACACTTTAAGGGGGTGGGAAGGGGTCAACGAAGTGTGACAATGTGTGACAAGGGACGGGGAGGGGTTAAAAATTTTATCACATCACAATTTTTCAAAATACTTTATATCCAAGTATTACAACACTAAATTTAAAGTACATACATACTAAAGATTAACATAAAAATAGTTGCAACTCTATCTGCATGACTAAGGTTATTCTTTATTTTTTGTTGGCAAATATTGAAACAACATTCTTTTCTTAGTTCTGATATTTTGTGATTGTAACTTAACACTTTTAAAATGAACAAAAAAGTGATGAGGTAATATTAAACGTAACTTTTATGAAGCACAAAGTGCAGCTTACGTTGATAGAAAAAACAATAAAAAAAAAGAAAGAAAAAATAAAAAATTAACACATTATGGAAAGGTATGAAAAGTTAACACAATGTTGAAAGTGAATCTAAAATCAAGGAATTGCAAAGAATTAAAATTTAATAAATTGAATTAAAATGGAAATAAAAATTATTTCATAAATTTAAAGTAAGTTTCACTGGGTAATTTGGGGGGAGGATCTCACAAATGCGACTAGCTGTGACCAACATGGGGGAGGGGTCAAAAATTATGAAGTTCGTGTGACGTAATTTATGGATCATCATCCGCCGGAAGAAGTCCACAGCTGGACAACGGCCTCCCCCAAATTTATGGCTTGTTTATCACATGTGCTGTAAGAGATAACGCAGGCGATGCCACATCTTTATACTACTCTAAAGCTCCATAAGTTTGGTAGGAGGATGAGTTGATTGCCAGATTTTTATGCGAATAAGTGACGGAAAATAGCCCAACTGATGATAATAGTAGTAACGTAGCGTTTTATGGAAGGGGATCACTCACCTTCATGGTAAGTGATCACTTCCACCCCAATCTCTTACGACACCAGAGACACCTAGAGTGCCTTTTAAGTATATACCCATATCATATTGATCTGAACATACCGCGCAAGTAAGCGTCTTTCATAGTTCTTAAGTACAAATTGAAAGAAAATTCCTTAATAACGCCACAAATCAAAATATTGATGATATTTTTGTTGGTGGCGTGTGAAGTTGGAATACTCTCCGTGACAAATGCAGTAGAAGACTTTCAATGAAGTGACATCTGCTAGCAACGCCAAGGAATCCCACCACCAAGTAATCTCACATATTTTGTGGTTGTAATTAGTGAAATAACTGGGCAAATGAGACTTAACATCTACTGTCTCAAGGTCACGAGCGCAATTGCAGTGCCGTTCAGAATTTTTAGGATTTTCAAGAATCCTGATTGACACTACATTGTAATGGGCAGGGTGTATCAATTACCATCAGCTGAATGTCCTGCTGGTCTCAACCTTCATTGTCATTTAAAAAAATTACACTTACGTAGGAATAGCCGTAAATTCGTTACTCTTGAGATCATCAGCTTGCTTCCAGTCCGATATTAACTCTACGTTCGGCGTATTCGAAGTTCCTGGTTCCCCCGGGTCGGGTGTCGTCCGATTGGAGCTGTGCGCCATATCTGTAAGCAGAAATAATCGTCTATTAAAGTTTTATAACCCTCGGGGATTCATTTACGATGCGGGATTCGAACCCACGCCTCTCAGGTTCCGTCCGAGCGCTCTTACCAACTGAGCCAACCATTCGAGTCACATAGACTGAAATTTCGGTATATCTTGTTCAACCCCAATACTTGCATTTTAGGAAATTGACTTGAGATGTCGATCTTGCAAATCTAAAGTTTGTTATTATTAAGTGATATCCTTCTGGGATTAAATTTGTACATTTAACGCCAGAAGTGAGAATATCACTTAAAAATATAAAACTGTTTATATAGACGTCTGCACGTCAGCATGCAGTCTTCTGGATTGCAAACGATACTTGTGATTGTTCATTTTATAATAACATTATGGATAGCACTTAGATTTAACGAAATATTAAGTTTTATAGCTCTCGGCACTGCGGAGCGGGGATGCTGTCCGCTGTGACATCAGTACGTACACTCATTACGGTGAGAACGGTCCTCTGAGCGGCGTGCGATGTTATGACGTCACACGTAAATATTTAAATAATACGGAAACGAAAACCATCTAAACTACGCGCTTGATTAAAAAACTAGTGTATATTTAGGCATTTAAGATATACGCTCAAACTGATTTGATTGACTTACTGATATGTCCCATAACCTACCAGAATTTATTTTTTACGGATGAAGATCTGTATATGCAATAAGTACATACCTTGTATAGCCTGAAATGGTTTGCTCGGTAGGGATTCGATCTGCAACCAATCGTTCACTGAGCCGGCCATGTTGAGAAACGCAAGCGCGTTGTCTCCAGTTTTTTCAGTGTCCGTGTCCAAGGTGGCCTGCAGCAAGGTATTTTTAAGATGACACGAGAAAAGACGTTCATATGTGAGGGATACACTTTTCACTTTTGTAACCAAGATAATTCTTATTTGCCTTGTGCTTCTGCCTGATAAAAATAATAGGAAATTCCCAGGCTTCAGTCTGTCTAAGGTAAGGTGTAACAGGCGACCAAGGGCAGTTACTAGTGGGAGGCTCCTTTGCACAGGATGCCGCCTAGATTATGAGTACCATGCGCCTTTTCCTGCTGTGAAGCAGTAATGCGTAATTATTGTGTTTCGGTTTGAAGGGCGACGTAGCTAACTTAACATTCTTATGCCTTAAGGTGACAAGCGCAATAATTGTAGCGCGACTCAATTTTTTTTGGGTTTTTCAAGAATCCTGAGCGGCACTGCATTGTATTTGGCAGTGTGTATTACTATCAGATGAAAGTCCAGCTCGTCTCGTCCCTTATTGTCATAAAAAAATCTAAACGGGAGGCGAGTCGATGCCATTCGTATTCGCTTGCTCGCTTACGTTACGTCCTATACAGAGGATTCAAAACAAACGCGATACGAAGATGCGAAACCCAACTTGTTAAATGTTACGGGCGTGTGAATAGACCCGCAACGCCATGTATTAATTAATTAATCGGATCATATAGCCTCTAAGTGTAGTCCAATATCTATCTATGACATCACCATGCGCCCATAAAAAAAATAAAGCTAGTGACGGTCAATTTCACATACAACCTTTGAATTTAATTACAGTTTCTCAAGATGTTTTCTTTCACCGTAAGAACGTCGAATAAACGTAACGTAAATATGAATGAAAAATCGAAAATTGGTACGTAGAGAGGCAACACACACTAGCCTTCATTCTAGCATGCCATCGACTCTCAAAAGATCAGCTTGCCACGTAGTTAGGGTGCACATCTTCAATACATCACCACGTTGGAACCGTTCAAACCCGAATGCTACTTGAGATGTCAAATCCTCAATAAATAGAATTTTAAATCATTTAGATCAACAATTTTACCTCTTCACTCCTATGAGGAATCGCTAATTCTTGTTCTATAATCTTCTTATTCAGACATCGCCATTCTGATTTATTGGGTTCAAGATCTTGGGAATCCATAAGACCAGAACTACGCCATATCATCCACAGTCGGACGGGATGGTGGAGAGGTTTAACCAAACATTGGAGCGGCATCTGGCAAAGGTAGTGGACAGTCATGAGGATAACTGGGATGAGTACATTCCACTGTTTCTCATGTAATATAGAGCCGCAATACACGAGACGACTACGATGACTCCTGCGTACGCCAATTTTGGAAGGGAATTGAGATTGCCAGCTGATCTACTCTCAGGTTGTCCACCGGATACTCCGAAAAGTATAACAGAACATGTGGATGAGTTGCAGAATAAGATGGTTGACATCTACGAGGAAATTGGAAGAACTGGGCTTAAGGCAAGTGAATTAAAATTAAAATTAGATGTTTTTATTATATTTTTTATCAATATTTGCTAATTACACTTGTATAAAATCAATGTTCTAATAAGCATTAATGTATAACAAGATACTTGATCCAGCAGACAAACTGTCCAAACAGTTTTGCTGCAGTTTTGGACTAGGTTAGCTTTTAAGATTCTTTCTGTAAATGATTAATAGTATAAATAAATAAAAAAAAAAATATGAAGACCCGCTACGATCGAAGAGCTAATGTTCCTAGTTTTGAAGAGGGAACCCTGATTTGGTTACACAATCCCGTAAGGCGAAAGGGGCAGTCTCCGAAGCTACAGCCAAGTTGGTAGGGACCATAAAAATTAATCACAAGGATAAATGATGTGACTCTCAGGATCCAGCGTACCCCTCGAAAATCGTCCATGTCGATCGTGTGGCTAAGTACTACGGAAGCAACGATAATCGTGCATATATTATACATCGCTACGCCCGACGTTCAAACCCAAATGCTACTCTAACTGTCAAATCCTTAATATATAAAATTTTAAATCATTCAAAATGAACAATTAAATCTATACGAAAAAATATTTTACCTCTTCACTCCTATCAGGAATCGCTAATCCTTGTTCTATAATCTTCTTATTCAGACATCGCCATTCCGATTTATTGGGTTCAAGTGCACCACCCTGTATGGTGTGGTATACCCACAGCTCGACTGGCATACTCTTTCCTTTAAAACTCCCAGTTTTAGTAATGAAAATGCGTTGATACGCATCTAATAATTCCTTCAGGAATTCCTTGGTGAGAGAAGGCCATTCCTCGCCCACGGCCGGAGTCACGCCATACAAGTGGCACATAATTGCACCGTCACCGATCTCCGTAAACTCTTTAGCCAGCTTCCTCAAGCTGTTCATTGGAACGGTTTCTACAAAAGCAAAGTCCGAGTAGAAAACTTTAACATTATCCTCCATTATTTCTAGTATCGCTGCGCGCCTCCATGTTTTAGATTGAATACACAAACAGACGCAACGGTCACCTACATTCCACTTCACTTGCGCATCGGTAGCCTTTGAATAATACTTTTGCATGCTATCAAACATTTCATTGTATGTCTTCTGCTGCTGAACCAGCGATACATAGATCAATGATGGTGATTGACAGTTGAGTACTTTAGCTTCCAACCGTAGAGGTCCCTTGTGTTTCGCTTTCAAATCATCTTCAGTGTCAGTAGATTGCTTTGACGTTGCCGCGACTGCCTTTTTTTTATTGTTTCCTTTTGGAATCGGTTTTTCAGTAAGCTTAGGTGACTTTTTTATATACACTTGCTCAGTGTGATCAGTATCATTGAACCTGTATATTCTGGAACGAAATAATCCTATATTATTATGATTACTTTTTAGCAATAAAATACAAACTAATATAATTTAAGATGTATTTTATTAAAAGAGCACAGTATTTTAATATTGGGAGAGTTTCTTCTATATCAGAATGTTGGATTCAAAAGTTGTGGTAGAGCTTTGATTGACATCAAAAAGAATTCTAAAGAAAATATGCGCTCCTTATTATGTCTTTATAATACAATAATTGAATATGAATTATTTTCCAATTCCATACTACTGTACCTACGTAGTGATCTTTTATAAGAATAATTTTTATAGGATTAGATCTTAAAAGATTTATTAAAATATTATTAGATGTCCAAGAAGTGTAATTTGTTCAAGATTTACTTGTATCCTGAATAATACTTTCATAAGAATTTTATTCTTGCACAAATGGAAATACAACCGTAGAAATTGATACTATAATTATAAATTAGTCATTAGTTATCTAGTATTATATCGGCGCCTTTTTCTGCCGTGAAGCAGTTATGTGTAAGCATTATTGTGGTTTGTCTGAAATGCGTCGTAGCTAGTGGAAATTACTGGGCAAATGAGATGCTTAACATTGTATGTCTCAAGGGGACGAGCGCAGTTGTAGTGCCAGTCCCTGTCCGGCATCGCTGTAAATGCCTTTAGGGCTATCAGCACAGAGGAGGTTATTAGTCGGTAGGGGGTGTTTACACCCGAGCCCGACATATGGGCCCCGTTTCAGGGTCTTCAATAATGTATTTTCCTCCTCTCCAAAAAAAAAAAGTTGTAGTGCCGCGGAATATTTAGGTTTTCCAAGAATCCTGAGCGGTACTGCATTGTAATGGGCAAGGCATATCAATTACCATCAGCTGAATGTCCTGCTCGTCACGTCCCTTACTGTCATAAAAAATCCGTGAGTAGCAACACTACCTCAGACTAACTTTGCGCATATGGTAAGTTCTATTGCTGTTTAAGAGTTTTTTAACTATTCCACTTACCCGAAAGTAACGGCATACTTGTGCTGAACCATCAGTTTGTTGACACACAGCTCTTTGTCGGGATCAGTCTTATCGTAGAGTGTGACCCCGATGGAGTTACGATTCCTGTTATCCTCGACGTGAAGTTCCAACGATTTGTTTTCAAACCTCTTCAGCAACGCAACGGAGCCTTGACTCCACATATTGTTAACAGGTGTCACACCGGCCAAATGACACTCTGTTGCCTAAAAATATATAAAGCCATTAGCCGATAGACGTCCACTGTTGGATAAAAGGCTCCTTAAAAGATCTCCACGATAATTGGTCATGCGCTGACCTCATCCAGTGTATTCCGGCGATCTTGACCAGATTGTCGGTCCATCTTGGTGTCCTACTTGTTAGTAAACACCGCTTCATTGACTCGCACGAAGCAGCTGCAGTCCTCATAGGCTTCTCGGAATGTAGTGGGTTTGCTAAGTACATTTGCCTAAATATTATAGGCCCTCAACTTCTAGGATTGTGTGACGATGACACACATATACTGCACATTTAGCGATATACCTAAGACATGCAATTATTATCTGTTCTTTGAGTACTGTTAGTTCTACAGCATGGTAGGTAAGACAGCTTGTTTCGATTTGGATTGCAGTAAGGCCGCCTAAGAAGAAACAAGTGTTGTGTCAAAAACATAAGGAAGTGGAATGGCATCTGAACATGTTTTATGATTTAAGAAATGATTCTGTAAAACTAGTGGGAGGCTCCTTTGCACGGGGTGCCGGCTAGATTATGGGTACCACAAGGGCCCCTATTTCTGCCGTGAAGTAATAATGTGTAAGCATTATTACGTTTCACAAATTACTGGATAAACGAGACTTAACATCTTATGTCTCAAGGAGACGAGCACAATTGTACTGCTGATCATTGTTTTTCAAGAATCTTGAACGGCACTACATTGTAGTGGGCAGGGCTCATCAATTACCATCCGCTGAAAGTCCTGCTCTTCTCATCCCTTATTGTCATTAAAGAACTCACAAGCGCTTTGAGTGTTGTGAACTTGGGGTGTATCCTGCGCAGCGCGGTCCAGTGCAGCAGCAGCGTGGCGCCGGAGTCGAGCAGCACGAGCCGCACGCGGCCCTGGCCCGGCGTGTCCTTGATGACTGCCCGGAACCACTCATTGCTGTTCTTGTCAGGCCGCGCCACGCACGCCATATCTAAACGTTTTTTTTATCTTATAATTCTAAATAAATCACAACATACACTGTATTTTGCACCGTTGATGCTCCGATCGGAGCTAGAACCAAAAAGCTAGGAATCCATTTGCACAACCTCTCGGTAAGCCTTATAGGATGGCAGTTTCGCTATAAGCGCTTTAGGCCACACCCGATCGAAGGCCTTCGCTATGGGCAAACTCACCGCCAACGCCTTTCCCTTCGACGCAATTTATGAGTGAGATATGAAAGAAGATCACCAGCCGAGCGACCCTGACGGAAGCCGTACTAGCAGTCGCTGATCAGCTGGTGCTCTAGGTGTCCCAAGACCTGGCGGTTGATGATAAACTCCATTAATTTGGAGCAAATGGAGCTAATAACAATGGGCGGTAAAAATAAAGTTGAGCTTTCCAAATATATCTATATTTTCAAATTAATAAAAACTAACAAATTGGTCTATCAGACTACCATAACTGAACCCATTTAAGAGAAAACAATAAGTATTATTGAGTATAATGTCTGTAATGTTAGGCAGGATTTTAAAAAGTTTAATATGATAAACTTTTATGTACAAATAATAAACCGATTGCATATTTATATTTTTTACATAGGTATCTTGTATTATCCATCGGATTTTATTAGTAATTAAAAACTAAGGGCATATAAACGACTAGCTAACCCGGCAAACGTTGTTTTGCCATTTAAATTATTTTTAGAGTTAGACCGTTTCTTGGACATTGCTTTATTTTTCTAAAATAAACGTAGCCTAAGTTACTCCTTATTACATCAGCTACCTGCCAATAAAAGTCGCCGGATTAGACGGAACAAACAGACAGACAGACAAAAATTATAAAAAATGTTATTTTAGTGCATACACGGTACGTATAATATGTATTCATAATATTATACATTTAGTAAAAAAGGGTAATTTCAATATTACAAACAGACACTCCAATTTTATTTCAATGTATAGATACTTCACACAATATTTTTATAAATTATAGCCTATATGTTATTCACCAGAATAACAATTACACACCAGTGTAAGCTATATTATTTCATCAAAATCCATTCAGTAGTGTTTGCGTTAAAGAAGTTCAAACATACATCCAGACATACAAGCTTTCACATTTATAATATTAATAGGATTACACATTTTGTTTAGTAATAGTTATTTATGCAACTGTTGTGTAATAAGGGGTATTAAAACACAAATGTGGGTGATAATAGTATCACATGAGTGTTTTAATACCTAATTATCAACAGTTGCATACAAGACTTTATCTACACCCAGAATATGAATCCTTTAAAAGATTCTGAAACAGTTAGCTTACTGCTAACATTAAAACAGCCAGTCCTAGTAGTAACTTAATATCATCCATTACTGATTTTATACAAATAAACTAAGTGTTAATGAAATACTTAATTATTAACTTTAGTAGTAATTTACATTTTTTATAGTGCAATTATTAAAATTCACTTGAATATTATGTTCTTTTGCAGCGTTTAAAATATCCGGCGGTGTGCTGTCAAAACTTCAATCGCTCATTTTTTCAATAAAAATAGCGGGGTTTCGAATAACCTACTTTTTTTTACGGCGCGCCAGGTTCTGGTAGTGTGGAACGCGCGTAAACGAAAATGTTCTCTTTTTGAAATTCATACAGATACCACGCATCGAGCAATAAGAATGTGGCTGTTTGTTGATACTCTTTGTGCATGAAGGGATCGAAAAAAAAACCAAGGAGTGTTGTTATGAAATTCAGTACAACATTACAACACTCGTTTGGATGATGTAATGGTTATCACGAAATTGGGTGTTTTAATGTTGGTAATAAGCTAACTGTTTCAGAATCTTTAATAGAGGATTTAAAGCATGGGTGTAGATAAAAATCACAATCACAAATGCATTAATAGCACAATCTTACTTTTCTCAGGTAAGTATATGTAGTTGCTCTGCAAGTGCGTGTGATATTCCTGTTCTAAGTCTGCACAAAGCTTTTCGTATACACCTTGCTGATGGCACTGAAATAAATATATGTATATTTTTATTATTATTGAAGTGAAAGTTGTTGGTTCTCACTTAAGGCTGGGTACCGAGCTGATAGCCTTGAGGAATCGAGCGGAGCTAGGTTACCTACCTCGCACAAGATCGCCATAGTTTTAATTCAGAATTAGAAGCATTTGTAATATAACATAATAGAATTTTCTTTACAAAACTAACAAAACTATGTCATGTTAAATATAAACAGTTTTGGTGTACAATTAATAACATTTCGTACTATTTTTATCTAGTTAGAGTGATTAGCATGGTGCTCCAACTGTAAAATTTAGGGGTATTTTGGTGATTTTGTTTCGCGCTGTCTATAAAAAATAGAAATGTAATGAAAAAATGAATTTTCTTCTCATATTCTGTACATATATAAATATTTTTTGTAAAAATATAAGCTTCATATAAAACGCCAAGAATTAGTGTGAATTATGCGCTATTTTGGCGAATTTATGGCGGCCTTAAATTGCCGCGTTACCAAACCGGTACCGTCACAACAACAAAACAATTCACACATTGTTGTCTTATAGTTTTCAGTTTCTACTTCTATCGGCAAACCTGACTGACAGTATTTCATTTGATTATTTTATTCGAAGAAAGAAAAAATGAGAGTGCTGTTAATCTTAATTACCTTTCGAATGAAAAAATTGTCCGGGCTCACAATATGCGTGATCATCACCTCTTCAATTGAGTTTTGCTTGAAGTCATTGTTGCTGATAAATATTTTGGGCTTCTCTGCAATCCCCTGCGCCTTTGGATACTGGAAATACGTAAATACATAGATACCTTTTTAATACTGCGTTTTTATATTATAATGCGAACAGGTGGCTCAAGTGATATTCAGTGAAAATTGATGGAAAACAATACCACTGGTTTAGGTGATGCGATACGTTGCCAGCTTCAGAGGTAAGAATTATTCAAACTCAACAATTATTTATTCATTTACTTCAACGTAGACGTTTTAATAAACGGTATATTCTTTCAGATACCACATTAGGAAAATAGATCTTATATAAAATTCCATAGTAGCCAGTTGCGAATTTTTTACAATAGCAAATAACGATATGCTTTGACCATTACCTTAGTGGGTTGGTAGTCGACACTAATCGAGTAAATATAATCTATGCTAGTACAAATCTTTACAGAAAATCATTGACCACCTGTATGTTTATGTTTTTTATTTATAATATTTTTTTAAAAGTTATAGACACTCTTTTGTTTACAACACTAAGCGTCTCGCTTCCCGCTTCTTGTACTATGATTTCTTATGATCGAGGGTTAACGTTCAAGCAATCTGCATTTTCGGAGTCTGCTCTTGCGTTAGCATTAGTTATTATTAATCGAGAAATACTAAACGATGACTACAGATCTGGCTGACCTCCAACTGCATTGGCTTTTGTTTATGTGTATTTTAGTTTGAAGGGCGCCTTAACTAGTGACATTGCTTGGCTAATGAGCCTTTATGTATCATAGCGACGAGCGCAATCGCAGTAACGCTCAGAATTTCGTATCCAGAACTCTGTGCGGCACTACAATTCGACGTAGTTCCTGAAAAACGTTCCAAGTCACAAACATCACATTTTAATAATTAGTAATTCATATCAATCATAAGACCATGACAATGGCTAATTCGGAAATTCTTAGAGAACTCGACACGCCCGATGACTTTTGCCATATTGCACCTAGTCCTGACTGTTGTAGAACTCTTGTTAACACTAAATTTGATATAAAAATTTTGACCTTTAATATCAGAAGTATCCAACGTAATTTCGATAGCTTTTTAGTGACCCTGTCTATAGGTATTTAGTATGATTTTTGACATTATAGTATTGACCGAATGCTGGATACATGAGGACTCTACCATACCCCAAATAGAGGGATACATTTTTTTTAGAACTAATAAATACATAAATAGAGCAGGAGGCGTAGTTGCTTATGTAAATGAACGTTGGTCACCGCAAGTTGATGAGCCCGTTTTTGAAGATGCAAATTGCTTAAAAATTACTTTAAAAAATCAACTTGTCGTACTAGCCCTATATCGATCGCCGTCATTTATAAATACATCGCCTTTTCTAGATTCTCTAGCTACAGTAATCCAAGATATTAAAGATGCTCGTTGTGTAATTGTTGCTGGCGATATTAATATTTGCTCTAATGATGATAGTCAAATGGCTACTTGCGCGAAATATCTTTGTTTGTTAGCAGAGCTAAACCTTCAGCCTATCGTAAATAAACCTACACGAATTGATTCGTGCCTAGATCACATTCATGTAACTTCTAAGTACCACTCGGAGTCAGTTATTAACAAATCAGATATAACAGATAATGATATTGTAATTGCCGGAATAGTAACTAAAGATACCAAACAACCTAAAACTTGCAGACTCACAAAGAATTATAATCTAGAGCGCATTGTAGAAGAATTAAGACAGGCTGACTGGATAGAAGTCTTATAATAGCAATGATATAAACAAAGCAGTATCTATTTTTGATACTATTCTAACAAACATTATAAGCAAACATTTAGAAGAGAAACGAATAAGTCGATCCAGAATTACTTTCACGCCTTGGATGACGCCTGGTCTAATTAGATGTGCTAGGCACAAAGATCGCTTACATTTACACTTACGTAATAACCCCTACAATAACACGGTCAGACTCATTTACCCACGTTACAGAAATTTTTACTATGGTCTTTTGCGAAAACTAAAACACAAACATGAGTCATTAGAATTGGAAAAAAACAAACACGACCCTAAAAAGCTCTGGAAGAGTATAAGAACAATTTCCCACACCAAGAATCTCACCAATATTAAGGATACTGTAACGAATTCTCTGGATTATTCCAATAAATATTTTGCAGGCATAGGTAAAACTCTTGCAAACAAGATACTCACAGCATGCAATGAAACAGAAGATTCACTCGCTAGTAAGACAATACTCGAAAATATTCCAGCGCAATCATTTTTCTTAGGACCCACTGATGAACGAGAAATTGAATCCTTGATAAGTAACTCTAATCTTGATAGTGCTCCTGGACTGGATGGAATATCAAACCGCTTTTTGAACATTAGCAAAAAATATATTACTCCCCCCCCTGACGAGCGTATGTAATCTAAGTTTATCTCAAGGCATTTTTCCTACTGCCTGGGAAATGGCTGCAATTGTTCCTATTCATAAGTCGGGTAACAAATCGAATCCTACGAACTATAGACCGATTTCTTTATTAGGATCATTCTCAAAAATTTTGGAAAATCTAGTACACAAGCGATTGACGAGTTTTCTTGACGCACACCAAATAATATCTGACAGACAATTCGGGTTTCGCACTAAAAAATCAACAGAAAACACTGTAGACTTAGTAACTAAAATTATTTCTTCTAAAACTAGATAAGCAGCAAGCATGTATCGGTGTATTTTTAGACCTCGCGAAGGCTTTTGATACAGTCTGTATTCTTATACTTTTACAAAAACTTGAGCTCCTAGGTATTCGAGGTAATTGCCTGAACTGGTTCAAAAGCTATTTAATGTGCCGAACTCAGTGTGTTATAGTTGATCATAAGAAAAGCAATCCAAGTACAATAGATTTTGGCGTCCCCCAAGGAAGTATATTAGGCCCCACGTTATTCCTTTTGTATATAAATGACATCAAAACTAAAGTATCTAGCTCTGACGTCATCTGTTATGCCGATGATGCAGCTCTTTTATTTTGCGGGAGAAACTGGGATACTGCACTACACACAGCGGAACAAGGAATGAGAATTATTGCAACTTGGCTACAAAATAATCTTCTCACCTTAAATCTCACTAAAACACAATACATCTGTTTCCATAAAACGAAAACTTCATCCCCTTCCCACATTTTTGATATTAAAGTCCACACATGTCCTGTTCCTCTATCTGGCCCTTGCACTTGCAATTGTATAAGTAGAACTACTCATATAAAATACTTAGGATTCGTCATGCACGAAAACTTAAATTTTAAGCAACATCTTAATACATGGTATGGTATGGTATAGGGGCTCCTGTTTCCGCAATTAAACCACTAGCATGGATCCATTTTGCGTGCAGTAATGGCCAGTTACTCCAACCAGCCCAGCTCCTTCTAGAAGTTCAGAACATTCCTGGGGTGTTCACAGACTCCTTGGAGCGACCTCGTATTGGTTACGGGTTTTTGCCCGTTGGTTGGCCACCTTCGCACATACCAGGATTACGTGAGCGACCGTTTCGTCTTCGGTCAGACAGCCTCTGCACTTAGGACTGTCCGTTACGCCGATTGTGAAAAGGTGTTTGTTTAGTGATGTGTGACCCGTTAGGGTGCCCACCATTATACGGATGTCATTTCTGTTGAGGCTGATAAGTCTACGTGTCAGTTTGGGCGATAGTGCAGGTATCGCCTCCTTCGACTGTCTACAGCTTGAGACATTCATCCATCGGGTGTTGTGTACGTCGTTGGTGAGAGAGCGTATCTATGAACGCATTTGGCTGAAGGGCAGTGGCAGAAGTGGCAATGGACCAGTCACTATATTTACCGATGCCCGCCTTGCAAGCTCATCCGCTGCATCATTTCCCAACGAACCACTATGTCCCTTGATCCATTGCAGAGTTACCCGGTTATAAGAGGCAACTTGCTCCAGGGTTTGGTGACATTCGTGTATTAGTGCTGAGTCTGAGGCTGCATCTTAATACAACAGCGAAAAGAGTCCGCAAGCTGATCTATATTTTTAAGAACTTACGCGCTTCGGCATCTTTAAATCTGCTAAAAACCATTTATTTTGCAATCGGTCAATCTGTATTATCTATTTGTATCACCGTATGGGGAGGGGCGGCTACTTCACACACACACATACTCTTAGAAAGAGCACAGAGAGCTATCCTTAAAGTGATTTTTAAAAACCTATTAGATACCTAACACATAAACTATATAAAGACTTAGAACTTCTTTCTGTCCGAGGTATATTTATCTTGCGTGTTATGACAAGCATGCATAAGGAGGTCTTGAATTTGCCTAGTTATAAAAACCTACTAGATAGCCGTTCGTACAAGATTCCAACTCCAATAATAAATACAACATTTGCAAGTAGATTTAGCCCATTCTCACAAGGTAAATTTAAAATGTTCTATTAAAAATTGCTCGGTCCTTCAGGTCAAATTTAAAATACAGAGATGGTTACACACACTCACTTATGCAGATATGGAAGCTATTCTTAAAGTGATAGCTTAAAATTCATATAATGTTAATACTTTGTAACATGATTAATCAGATACTCACACTCACTCACACCCACCCACACACACACACACATACAGAGTGCACTTTTTGACCTTTCGGTTCATATAGAATGATAGACTGACCATAGAATGGTTGACCAAAACGGAATGACCAAAATTGGTTGCCTACAGGACAGGCTACGCCTAGTGTAGGGACCAAATATGATGTAATATTATGTGATAAAGTGTCTGTATATATATAATGAATAAATAAAAAAAAAAAATAATAAATATTTGTGTATTCCATACATGTGGGTTGGGCTACTAAGTCATGATGTCACTCTCACAAATATGTCAGTCCGTTAATATGAATCACACGGCCAGTTTTGTGTTCTTAACTCAATTTCGACATGATTGTGGTTTGGAATGTTTTTCTGGAATTAAGTGAAATTGCGCTCGTCACCTTGAGACAAAATATGTAAAGTCTCATTTCCCAGTAATTTAGCTATATGAACGTCCTGCTCGTCTCGACCCTCATCGTCATATAATATGAATGTATTGTTTAGAATACCGGCAGCCTCTGCGGCATCATGGCGCCGCCGTGGAACACGAGTGCGTGCGCCACGCTGACGCCGTGCTCGAACGTCGTGACGTCACACTCGAGCGGCGCGCGGAGCCGGCGCACGTGGATCACTGCCTGCTTGCTGTTCACGACCACACATTGCATTCAATACGATTCATACTCAGAACAAACCAGACACCGACAACGCGCTCAATAGTGCAGCGATCTAAATACGCCGGAACGCCCTTATTCATTAGTTTCGATTAGTTGACAACTAGTTGCCCTTTACTTTCCCCGGGGCGTAAAAATAATAGGGAAGTCCCAGGCCCATGGGTGTCGTAAGAGGCGACTAAGGGCTTTTTAGAAATGGGAGAGTCACGCTGCCGTCGTGAAGTAGCAGCTTAGTGCCGCTATGTTTCGCATAGGTTAGTGTCGAGGACCGGAGGCCATCCCCCAATAATATGAGAGCGGTCCGAAAAGAGATATTACCCCAGGAGGGTACCGGCTCTACCAGCCGGAGAATCCCTCCAGTTTTTAAATTAGAACGCCATTGAGTGTCGTTCGAGTATTTTAAGTGTTCTCACTTACAGAGTATAATAAATATTAAAATAATAATATGAGGGAAAAATATCAGGGTAAAGCTAATTTTTTATCGACTTCAAAAAAGGCCTCCTCCTTTTCTCAATTCCTTGGTATGTTTTTTATGTTTGTTACCTCAGCACTTTCGACTGGGTTAATGAGGAGGCAAGACACGAGAGCGGGGCCGCAGCGGGAGGACACCGATTCCAAAAATAACAATAAACGTAACTAGAATTAGATTAATTATTTAGATTGTATAAAAATACGCAATTATTTTTAAACTTTTTAGTGCATAGTATATCTATTGTTTTCGAATAGTGTTTTTGAAGTCGGTTGTTTTTGTCGGTATCAACAAGTCTTTAGAATGCACAATCGATTGCAAAAATCGAGACAAAATTATGCACGACACATGCCTTCAGATTTTGATTATGTTGTGCCATTGTCGTCCAATTGAAATAATCTTACTGTGGATTAACCTATTTTCTAGCACTTAACTTACTTATCAATGATTTTCTGTATCAGGAAAGCATCATCACTGGACCATATGCCATTCTTGGGTTCACAGTTAGCGAGCGAACAGTTGATGGCGAATGGCGGTGGAGTATGCACGCGCACCGGCGGTAGGAGACGAAGTCTGTTGAAAAAAAAAAACAAACATTTTAGAGGTGAGCCCCAGGAGCCTGGACCCTGTGAGCATTGATTTTCCAGCAAGGTAGGCATGAAGATCAAACTACTCGTAGTTGTGCTTTAGTCCGACAGCGCTAGATTTTGAGGTCAAAATATTGAAGTTGTTTGTGTTTCGCGTATAGTTTCGGGACCGGGATATTGTACGATATCACATTGTAATCCATATTTTATATTAAAAAAAAATCCCGCTGAGTTTCTTGCGCCCATTCTTCTCAGGTCTGAGGCAGTCTCTTTTGAATGGGTGGTAGTTTTTGACGTTCAATAAGTGATTTTAAATCCCATTTTGGTTAAAAATATTTGAATTTGATTTTGAACCATATAGTCAAACTTACATGTTACTCTAGGTACATTTAATTAATTCATCTTATATTTTCTACAAAATAATTTTATATTGATCTGATTTAAATTAAACTCTTGAAAAATGACATAATATAGAGTCCGCTTTTTTTATTAGCTTCAGAATACGTTAATTACTTTTCCTACTGTAGTTCCATAACCTAGGTACGCGTAGTTTAATAAAAAATGATTTTGTTATTATTATCGCCCTCTAGCGGAAAAGACGCAAATTGCAATCACTGATCGATTTCACGATCATTAATAATATTATAATTACGTGTTATTTATTAGGTACTTTAATATTTCTTTAGTCACCAGTAGATGTCACTCATCCATAATCCAATGTGAACTCTAATTCTTGTACCTATATAATAATATGTAGCTTTAAAAAACAAGTTTAACCTTCCACGATCGGCAAGTGCCCTCGCGCCGCGGTATGCCATAGATCGGCGCCATTTTGGAGCACGCGCAGCATCTATTTTACGTGTATTAATAGATTGCTCATAATTAGGATGATATGAGAGAATATAATATAAGAAAACTATTGAAACAAGCTATAAGACCATGCAAAATAAACTAACTTAAAAACAAAATGAGAGTCAGAACTTGGTCAGGGCGTAGTGTGCCGAACGGCACTTCCGATTTTGGTGTACATGAAAGAATTTGAAAGGTTAAAGTCAATCCATAGAATTTTTAAACTTATGAACTCAAAATAGAAATTAAGCAAACTGCACAGTACAATCGGTCTACTTATCATTCAAAACGAATATTAATTAATATTCTACTTTCCAATTCTATCGCCACGCACTCCTCACTCCCGGGGATCTCCGAAATGTTGAATCAACAAGGATTTTAATTCGTTATAAGTATAAAAGTCCCCTCTTTCACTTATAAGGGCTGCCGCTTTTCCTTTTAATTTACTCGTAATTATTTGCATTAAAAATTCATTCCGCTCTACGGTTCCTTGATATCGTTCGATAACATATTTGCACTTTCGTAAGAATAAGCTTAGTAAATTAGTTTCACCGCTATAATCAGGAATTAAATTTAGCACGTCCCGGGGTATTGATGTCTCCGCCTGAGACATTAGCGAGGGGGAACAAACAGGCACATCTGCTGCCGCCTCCGCTGTAGTACGACCTTGACTCATTTTTTTTATATTAAAATAAAATATAAAAGCACGTTAAAGTTAATTATTAATCATGTAATTAATTAATTAAAATTTAAATCTAAAAATAATATAAAGTTCCAAGGTTAACTAACTTAATAAAGTAAAGATGGTATTCACTTTAATCTTAAATATTAAACAAGAACACACACGAGTTAAAATTCTATTAACAAAAATGTGAAGGGAAATTGGGGAGGAAGTCGAAGGGTACTCACTGTCCAACCGCCTTATAAACTAGCACCATCTCTGCTCACTTGCGTTATTTTCCGCGATATCTAAACTAATTTATTTGGTTCGAGGATTGCCTTGATAGAGCGCCATACTGATGTTAAGTAACAACAACTCTATGTACTACCACTCGGGAAACACTATTCTACACGAGCTTTCCACTTTTCACAGTTTTCACACGCGTAACTTTCGCGAAGGCAACAACCAGCAATCCTACCGGCTGCGCCAGTTAGATTTCGGGAGCGAGCGATTGGGTTTTTAAGAATAGAAATTAGAATTAATATTTTAGAATCGAAATAAGAGTTTTATTATTTACGACCCGAGCTTACAGAGTTTGATGCAAGACTGATCTTAATAACTAAAATATAAATGCAGAATGTAACTTAAAACTATCTTACCAACTACTGTTACAATAACAAGTCGCCCGGAAGGGCTGACTGATAAGAGAAGTGCTGCGTTAGGCTCTACCGCAGCGTGAGAGCTTAAGGCTCTGTTGCACTATGGGATAGGATATATAACAATCTAATATCAAACAATTCATTGTAATTAATACTAGAATTTATCCAAGTTTCAGTTAATAAAATAACATCAAAAGAGAACAAGAGACATAACGATAGAAATTATGAGTTTTTGTTCGCAGGCCACGTAAATTCTGATAGTAAATATTTATAATGTTACAAATCGTATTAATATTTTCTAACCAGTGGGAGACTCCTTTGCACAGGATGCCGGCTAGATTATGGGTACCGCAACGGCGCCTATTTCTGCCGTGAAGCAGTAATGTGTAAACATTACTGTGTTTCGGTCTAGTACGCGGTGGAACGAAGTGCTCTGTCTAATAATGTAGAAGTAAAATGTGTTCACGAATGTAAAACTGTGCTGGATATTATCAAAGAAATAAAGTCATTGAGAGTGACTGACATTAAAAGTAAAAATATTTTATTCCAGTCCATGTCCTATTGTTGTAGTTCTGTTCACCACGTATAAGAGACCTGTTTCTAGCAGCTTTTATCAATTTTAATAAATCTAAAACCAAGCCGGACAAATTAAACACCTCACTCATAGGAAAAAAAGGCAGCAAAGTCCCAATTTTTCACCTCCAGCAAACAAGGAACTCTATTCCTCAGCTAGACTCAAAGCTAAGGAAAATGGAACAAGTAAACAGAGACACAGACGAGTATAAATATTAATTTAAATTTTTTTGTAAGATAATAAGGGACGAGACGAGTAGGACGTTCAGCTGATGGTATTTGATAGGCCTTACCCATTACAATAATAATAATATAATCAAAGTAATAACTATAAAAGTAGTTTAAAACTCACGGACTAGTAAAAAAATAAGGACTCCGTGTCACCTTACGTAACAGTTTAGCACCAAAACAAGCCGATTAACGTGTAAATACATAGCCCCACGCACACACTTACACTACTACAGGCCGATAGGCAGCCATTAAGAGAATTAAAGGCCTTCCTTAAAGGCTGGCAACGCTCTTGTGATTCCTCTGGTGTTGCAAGAGAGTGTAGGCGGCGGTGATCACTAATACCAGGTGACCCGTACGCTCGTTTGTCCTCCTATTCCATAAAAAAAAAAATTGTCATCGTCTGTGACAGATCAGTTTGCGTCTCAATAAAATATTTACAAAATGCCGTCGTGCGTTGTGAAAAAGTGTAAAAACGATACTATCTATATCAGTATTTGTGGCCATATATGATTATTTAAGGGAGAAAAAATTGTGTAACTTGTATCTCCCGTAACTGCACACACACTAGCATAACGGTGTTACACTTGCTAATATCACGGCGCGGAGTCCTTCTTTTTTACTTGTCCGTGCTTTAAACTATATAATTTCTTCTCTGATGTCAACTGTGTGCCAAAAGCCGCCTGTCAACTCTATGGCAGAAGCTGTCTTAAGCTTTATTATTGGGTTGGGGAGTTCACGAAGTAGATTTATAATCGTATGAATGCTTAGATACCGATGTATAACTAGAGTATGCTTTAAGCTTGAAGGTCATTAAGGAATATAGGTCCAAAAGTACTGAATCAGGCAGGTATCAACCGGGACACTCCCCGCGCGGATATATATATATATACTAGTCAAAACAAAATAAGGGCCACTTGATTATTTTGACGTCGATAGCGATAATTTATGTTTTATGCATTCTCAAGTAGCTGATTATTTATCGTGGTGTTACCTTATTTGTTTAGACGCATTTTTTGAGTATTCCACTAGCATAATTGTTTAAAGTGGGTAGTTTTTGATAATTTATTGGAACCACAGGAGGATCGCTACGTGCGCTTGACTGCGCGCAGAGAACGCTGCATCACAGCCCGCTCTTTACATAACCGTTTGCGGCAGGCGACCGAAAAACGTGTTAGTGATCAAACCATTAAAAATCATTTACACGAGGACCAGCAGATCTCCAGGAGACGTGTAGTGCGGATACAATTAAGAAGTGCTCATCGTGCAAACCGATTATCGTTCGCAAGGCAGCATCTGGCATGGGATATGAATGTTTGGAGGACAGTATTGTTTACGGATGAGTGCAGTAAAATTTTTATAGTGATGACCGTTGCATTAGGGTCTGGAGGCGTGAAGGTGAGCGATTTTCGGATGCTTGTATCCATGAAAGTGACAGATTTGGGGGCCCAATGTTATGGTATGGGGAGTAATCTATATGTCAGGCAGAACTGAGCTGGTAATTCTAAACGAAGGCACAATAACAGCTCAACATTACATCGAGGAGGTCATAAGACCCCACGTGGTCTCATATGCACAGAGAATCAGCGCAGGATTCCATCTGATGCACGATAATGCTCGCGCTCATACAGCTAGGGCCACCAGAGAAGCCATAAAGGGGGCTGGTATACAAGTTTGCCCTGGCCTGCAAGCAATCCGGATCTCAATCCCATTGAGCACACGTGGGATTTACTGAAACGCAGTGTTTAAAGCACAAACCAACCCGTGCACAATGAAAGACAGCTAATAAACGTTCTAAAATCAAGCTGGGAACAAATTCCTCAAGAAACAGTAGTACACCTGTTGGAGAATGTACCTTCTAGGCTTCAAGAGAAGCAAACGAGGAGGGCATACTAGATATTGAGGGAAGTCGCAAATCAACCAACATTTTATGTTTTTTTTTTCAGTACGTAATTTTTTTCTCACTATTTACTTTTGCAAAAAGTTTTCTTTTCATAAAAAAATTATGAAAATTACAGCTCGCGTAGTGTGTATTTGTGCTAGGTAAGTAGACATGAACTTATTCGCCATATATAAAAATATAATAAGAGAATTAAGTAAATAAACAACATCACATACTGATCAATAGGGACACTCTCGGTGACGCCGAAATCAATGCAGAACACCTGGTACTCAATCGCGTTGGGCTTGCTGCGGTCAATGCTCATGATGCGGCACCGGAACCAAAGTTGATCTGACCGGCTATACACCAGGTACACCTTTCCTGCGCATTAAAGTAGGTAAGTAGTATGAAACAATTAACTTCGAATGTTAAAATGAGTGTTATAATACCAAGAACATGAACAGCTGCATATTAAAAATAAATAATAGTTTAAAAAAAACTAAAAACATACGCTTTCATAGAGTATATATTTATAAATATAGTTATAATAAAATATATATAATATAGTTATAAATATTTTATGAACAGACATGAGTAGAAGGGTTAAATAATATTGCCATTAAATGCCAAATGTTGTTACGACACAAAATCTCACCTGATTGGATGAAACAAAAGACTCCCATTTTCTAAGGATATACAATCTCGCTATATAATATTGGATTAAATAATAGTTTTCTTTTTGAGGTTAACAGCCGTCAACATTGAACAAGCCGTTAAAATCGACATTATACGTAGCACTAGGAATATTACATAATTTCGTTATGTTGTATATCTCTAATATCGTATCGTCGTGACGAGGACATTCGTGTCCCTTGATATTCGTATCAAAAAAATTTTTTTTTTATGGAATAGGAGGACAAACGAGCGAACGGGTCTCCTAGTGTTAAGTGATCACCGCCGCCCACATTCTCTTACAACACAAGAGGAATCACCAGAGCGTTGCCGGCCTTGAAGTGTTGTCGAAGAGCGGTGATACGACAATGGGGTTTTTTTAGTGGTAAACGCGCAAACTTGAGTCTTCTGGGGGTTAAATTGGACAAGGTTCAATTTACCCCATTCCGCGACCTTTTCGAGAGAGGACTCGATAGAATTTCCCGAGAGAGACCTGCATGACTCGTGTATACGGCATCACCAGTGCTGTCATCTGCATATCAATGATATGTTGGATACCTCCAACATATCCATATATTGAATGTCCAAAATTATATCAATTGAATCGCAAACTGATTTAGTTCGTTTAACAGCCATTCTCAGTCTTTCACTGCCGTCGATCACGTTAATAGTGCATTAAAGTTTTTTAATCCGAGGCTGGTTCTTACCTTCAGTGATATGATTAGCAGACGGCATTGGGGTCGACTTGGCGTTTCGGAACTCCCTCAACAGTTCCTGGACCTTAGATTGATGACAGGCGCGCTGCACGAAGAAATTGTGAGGATCCACTATGTGGGTTATGTATACTAGCTCTTGGCTACCTGTGTGGAACAAATGGATATACAAGTTTATACTAATATCTTTATCTTAATATATAAATTACGTGACACGTTGTTTGTCCGCGATGGACTCCTAAACTAATGAACGGATTTTAATGGGGATTACTTCATGGAGTGCAGTTTGGTCCAACTAGAGAGATAGGATAGTTTTTATTTCGATTTGAGACCCATAATTATTTTTAATTCCAATATTTGTTTTGTATGGACATATTTTATGAGAAAATTTATTGACGCACGATTTGACAGTTCTGCTATGAAACAATTTCATTAAAACAACAGGAAGAATATTTTACGAAATAATTCTTGATGTTATGAAATATTATTGACAAATTCATAAAAAATCAATATTTTATTTATTATGTAAAGAACAACGTTTGTCGGGTCAGCTAGTATACATATATAAATTTGTCCGCGATGGACTCCCTAAACTACTTGACCGATTTTAATGGGGATTGCTTCATGGAGTGCATGTCCAACTTGAGAGATAGGATAGTTTTTATTTCGATTTGGGACCCATAATTATTTTTATTTTCAATATTTCTTTTGTATGGGCATATTTTCGATGAGAGAATGTATTGACGCACTGTTTGACAGTTCTGCTGTGAAACAATTTCATTATAACAACAGAGAGCATATTTTACGAAACAATTCTTGATGTTATGAAATATTATCAATGACAAATTCATAAAAGCAAATATTTTTTATTTAAAATAGAATATAAAATCACTTATTGAAAGTCAAAATCTACCACACATTATACATGCATACCCACCCTAAAAGAATGCCGAGAAGGCGAGTTTTATAATAACACCGCACGAGTAATGGTGGTAATGAAAAGTTTTCAGGCAGCTGTCAAAGTTTTTTTTTGTAATTTAGTGACAAACTAGAGTCGGCCTAACCTATCATATTTGACAAATTTTATTGCAACTTGACATTTCATGTCATATCGACTGATATTGCAATGGAGGTCAAATCAAATTTCTTTGTTTTTTAGAGATGAAATATCAATGTTACTATTTATAACAACATTTAATAACATTTTTACAGATAAGAAATTTGTTCTAACAAAACAGTATTTTATGGTGGTCATAATGTGCGGTTCTTGAACGCATCATGGAGGGCTTATGATATTTAGTATATAAACATACATAAAAACGTTACAAATGTAATTTTGCATTTTGAACGGATATAATGTTAAAAAATCACGATACATTACCTTCTTCAAGTTGTCTTGGATGTTGACTCTCCAAAAAGGGCTGAACTTGTTGTATCATGGGTTTTTTATATTGATTGTCTGTGGAAAAATTGTACATTTATTAAACACATTAACGCCTATCGCAGATGACAAAAAAAGTCTGCATTGCGCGCAGAATGTCTTTGGCAGACTCAACGCACACGACCCACTTTTTGTCGGCGAAACTGCTGTAAGGATAAGGGGATAACTGTATACTGGATAGGGACTAACTGTAGGGATGTACAGAGATTGCGGTGTATTACTTCTTGAGATATAAAAAAAAGAATTTTGGGTTCATCCTATTCTTTCACAAATAAAAAGGGACTGTTTCATATTAAACAGACAGTTCTAAAACTATATCCAAATAAATTTTTCACAATTTTAAAAATTTCTGTTACTACATTTAACGAGCTGTTAATTATATTGAAACCTGCTTTAACACATTCGGAAACAACATTGAGGAAGAGCATCCATCTCGAAGAAAGGCTCTCAGTGACGCTTAGGCAAGTAAATATGTAGGTAATACAAATTGGACGAGTTAATATTAATTATCATTTAATAATATCACAATATTAATACAATCATCACAACAACAACATAATATTGGTTTTATTGTCCTATGGGACTAATTATGTAATAATTTTTAAAAGAAAACATTATTCCAACATACTTTACCTTAATTAGTTATGTATGCACCAAATTCTTTAAAAATGATTATAATAAATTTCTGTCATGATACTCTGCCAAAGATGTATGTATCATAGTGTGTATGTATAGTGATGGTCTGTTTTCTATTTCTTGTACCAACATCGATACGTTGATGTCTAAAGGTACGGACAAACGTGCTCAAAAAAAGCGTGCTTTTAAGTATGCTTAAAGTGAGCATGCTCATGCAACTGTTCACATTTGCCAGCAATAAGCATGCTTGCTTAAGCATACTCATAAATAAGCATGCTCAAAGCAAACGTACCGGACAGACGTGCTGCTATTTGGCACCAGGCTCTTGGACAAAATGGATGTACAAAGATATAGTGACAGTGATATCCATACAGAACTCAATAAAATAATAATAGTCGCCCGCCGCGGATCGAGGTCAAATCGATAATAGCATGCTAATAAGCAAACCTGTTCAGACGGGCTCGGAGCACGCCCCCTTCTACCCGCGCCTCAGGTAACATGCTCGAGAATCAAACGTCGTTTGATTTTTAAGCACGCTCTAAATAAGTATGCTTAATACAGTACACACGTGCTACTAATGAGCACATGCTCAATAAAAGCATGCTTTCGTGCTAGTAATGAGCACGTCTGTCCGTACCTTAACGCCATGATACACGTCAATCACTAGTAACTGCAAACTACAGACTAAATTGTGCGTCGTCTGCGTAAGCGCGTGTAGTCGCGAACGTAATATGTTTTTGGCGCACTTTTTGTATGGCACGGTGCGGCGCGGTCTGTCAGATCTTCGAGGATACTTTGTGTGTCAGACTTATTGCGCGTCGTCTGCGTCACTGCATATAATTAGTTTTACTATGACAGACTAAAAAGTGTGTCACGGATAGTCTGTCGGATGCGATAGGCCTTAATCACATTTTCTACACACATCCAGATGGAGGGGATGATATTCTAATTTATGGCGTGTCATGCTAAGGTGGTATTCAGCGGCGGGAATCAGGTCAAAGAGCTCCCCGACAATTCGAGCAGCTCTGCGTTGCACGCGGTCAAATGGTTCAAGCTGTTACTCGGGAAATGACAGCAATATGTGGCCAGACCTGCGCTTTGTACAGCGCTAGATAGTGGGCCGGCTTGAAGTATTCGTAGCCTTCTAGAAATATTGTGCAAACTAGTTCTTTACTCATTTTACTTGTATGTGGAAGCTCCACAGCAGAAACGTCACACATATAGATTATGAGGATGACATTATACGGAAATCCGGCAATCGGCGACATTATTAAGTTTAAATAAATTTTATTACATTGTATTATTTGTATTTATGTTTACACAACTTACAGGAGTTGTAGCAGTTTAGTGATGAATCACTGTTAATCGAGTTGAGGGAAGAACAGGATCCAGTCTTGGTGTGATACTTTGGTGCCGTCTTGTAAAGTGTTGGGGCTCTCGTGACCTCTTTGTCAGTCGGCTTTGCGTTTTCTCTAACATCTAAAAATGTAATAAATTCATAAATATCCTCCTCAATTTTATTGTGTTAACCAATGACGTTCTATACATAGTAATATAAACAAATCACATCGTATAAAAACAAAGCCGAAATATGGAACATGCCAGAAATTACATACATTGCCGCATTTACTCCAGTTATTTAAATTATTATTGGCCAAAAAGCAGCAATGTAAAACGTTTTTTCATCCCATCTATTCGAAAAGGACGACTTAGTTCACTTTTAAGCGTATTCAAAGGTGGTGATTAAAGTGCTTAAAGTTTCGTGTAGAAACACGAAACTTTAAGCGGGCGGGGTACGAATGAGTTTTTAATCCTCTTTACAAGTACGCCGCAATTATTATTACCGCGCACTTTTTGATTTTGGAATATCTCAGTCTTCAGCGCCAAAGAAATCGAACGCAAATATTGTTTGCATAAATACTGGCTGGTACGACGAAAAAAAAGAAATCATATTAATAACGCGCGAACTACAGCCCGTGTTTTCGGCAATATTCACGGATTGTTAGAAATCCATGGTTTTGTTTTGAAAAATGAGTTCTTCAAGTGACAATGAAAGTATAGAATCAACTACTGAAAGTAATAGAGGTGACGCAAGACATGTGATGGATAATCTATTACCTGAAAAATCCCGGGAGAAATATATGAAAGCCTATGGTAATTTTATTGAATGGAGAAATAATGCAAGAGGCGCCAAGAATTCTTCAGAATCTGTGTTTTCGGTCTACTTCCAGCACTTAGCCAAAACTAAACAATCTTCCACTCTTTGGAGTACCTTCTCAATGCTAAAATCAGCAGTCAGTACTAATAACGACGTAAAACTGGACACATATTCGAAATTAATAGCGTACCTGAAGAGGATGTCTGATGGATTTAAACCTAAAAAATGGAAAGTGTTCTCAGTCAAAAATGTGGAGA
>CATIXQ010000032.1:4967853-4983361 GCA_949711755.1 Leptidea juvernica
TTGGAGCTCATAATACTGTCTTCCAAGCGGAATGCATGGGCATCATCGAAGCGGCTACGGCGACTTTGACACGTAAGGTAAAGGATTACTCCATCCGGATCCTTACGGATAGCAAATTAGTACTACAAGCCCTACAAAGCAATATTATCACCCCAAAGCTTATATACAACTGATAGTGTTCCCTGACGGAAGTATGTCTTTTTTCTTAGAGAGTTTCGCTAGGCTGGCCTATAGCGCTACTCAATCGCACCTACACATAACTTGTTAGATTGTTTCTCTGTTTGTTGCTACATTGCACTGTTTAGTCATTTCTTCGTTTTTAATTTTGAATCAATATGTAATAATTTTGTTTATGGTTATAAATATATATTTATGATATAAAATATACCTGCAATCATCTTAGGCGGAAACACAGGTGTATTAGGCGCTTCCGGTAGATCAATATTTTTCTCCTTCAACTCCGAAGTAGAACAAAGTTTATACGACACATCACTGACGCCTTCCAAACTCACATAGTCTTTTAATGATTCATACAGTTCTTCCTTCACTGATAATCTATGGTAAGAATGTTGTTTTAATATATTATAGTCTATGAAGGTATGACGGATCGAAATAAACACTGCTATTGTTATGGTTATCTGCACCAACTATCTTAGCTACGCAGCCTGTCTATTAGCAGTCTTATGAGACAAGTACAATGGAAAATTTATTGAAGTAGGCGTTACTTTGCGGAAATCCATAATTATCCAAATGTTCCGCCAATATTTGTCTTTAAATAATTCGACACGTGTTTCGCCTCTACACGTGGCATCCTCAGGAGACTTGTTGACTCGCCAAACTCTGGCACGAGGCCTTTAAAGATAAATATTGGCGGAATTATCACTAAAGAAAACTCAAAACATCTGGATAAGCTACAATGGTTAGCTTAGGCTAGCAAACGCCCAGTAATTTACTTCAAACTAAAAAAACTTCATATTTTTTCTTCTTTTATAAAAATATTAACACCTATATTAAAAAAAGTTTGCTACACTTTTAAACATAAAGTAAGTATCGAAACGAAATTTTACAATTCAAACAACAATATGACGCCATTTTTGAATGTTACTAATCAATGATGCCAATAACTATGTAATTACGGAACGATTTACTTGGTTGAATAGATTTTTGTCAGAATATATTATATTATTGTAGCTGTCATCAAACAGGTTTTGACGTGACGGGACCTCTAGCTTAGTAGTCAGGGTCACTAAACATTCGGCTATATAGGTCGTCGATTATTGGGCGTGTTTCCATACAGCAATTGTTTTAAAGATAAGTATAACATTCATGTCTTTCTTATTAATACTTTTTTACAGCGTTTTTGAATGGGAAGGGTGGACTTTCACTTCAATAAGTGACTTAAAAACCCTATTTTGAATTTAATATTCATGAAGCATGTTTGCTATATTACGTGGATAAATGAGTTCCCAATGTACAAAGATCGACTCCCAGAAAAAAGTATACAAGTTGGTAATCATGTGACTCACAAGCTCGTTTGGACCCCTGCTACTTAAATGTCCACTTAATTATAAATAATACCTGGCATGGATCTTGAGGGGTGCTATTAAAAGAACAATAAGATCACTTAACATTTATGATGTGTTTAGGTTGATGTTCTTAATATCAGTACTTGTTACTATTGAAGTAAAAAGATAAGACAATGGATAGATACAGCTTGCTTACGGCCGTTCCCAATATACTATCTACACATAGAAATAAATTACTACCTTCTACTGTCAGTAATTAGCTGTCAATAATCAGAAGCTGTCTCAATATACCCGATAAGTAATTCTTATCGCCTTATATTGGGACGCGTGAATTGCAATTTCCATACAAACTTCTATCGCTGGTAAGCTGTACGTTGTCCCATTTACAGACAGCGTGAACGGATAAGGTGAGTTACCGTCGATAAGTTTATTGGGACAGAAAAGTCAACGATATTTACGGTTTTTATCTCAAGTAATAGATAGACTGAATATTGGGAACGGCCGGTAGTTGCCTTCACAGTATAGTCAAAGTCATATTTCAGATTATTATTATGGGGCGAAAATGCCAATAATAATATCATCTCCATTCTGGAGAAGAGGGCTAATGGCGCTATTTATATATTAGGTCCAGAAGAATAGTTAAGAAAAAGTTAAAAGAAACATTTCAACTGTTACCTCTCTATGTATTCTTTACAATGTTATGTATGTCCATGTCCAAACATGGTGAATGGAGCTTTGCACTCCTTTATGAACAGGCAGAAGGTGTCTAATAAGGCTCGTTTGGCTGTGCATGAAGGGGTGTTGGTTCCAACACTCATGTACGGAAGTGAAAGTTGGGTATGGCAGAAGAAACATGAAAGCTGAATAAATGCAGTTGAGATGAGAGCGTTGAGAAGTATGATAGGAGTTAAACTGAGTAACAGGATAAGAAATAGTGAGATAAGGAAATGTTGTGGTCTGAAAGAAGATGTTGTGACAAAAATTGAGACAGGTATGCTGAGATGGTTTGGACATGTCGAGAGAATGAATGAAGAACGATTGACGAAGAGAGTGTATAAGGCCAGTGTGAATGAAAGTGTTGGAAGGGGTAGACCTAGGCGGATTTTTCAAGATCGAATCAGGGATGTCTTGAAAAAAGGCCAGGTCAAGAGTACCCTAAACCGGAGAGCATGTATGAAAGGAATAATGAAAGTGGACGAAGCGAAACTAGTATGTAAGGATCGCAGCAAGTGGAAAGAAGTGGTCTCTGCCTACCCCTACGGGAAAGAGGCGTGATTTTATGTATGTATGTATATATGTATGTCCATAGGCACTTATGCGAATTTTCTAGAAACTGTTATAATCGTAATGGTAACACCAAGACAAATTTTTTATGCTTTCTACTCGGTAAAGTAAGTATTTTGTTTGGTGATGTTTAAGCTTCTATAACATGAAAGGTTCCTTTAAATTAAATGACTTTCTGCTTAAATTGACTTTCTGATTCTTGACTGGTATGACATATACCAGCCTTGGTTAACATACAAATATACCTAGCATACCATTACAAAGCTGTACTTGCCCGCTCCTCAAAATCTATATAAGCCTATAATTTATCTTGTTCACTTGTACTTACTTGATAGCATCATTTGATCCACCCTTATTCAAATACCATGGTGCCTCCAACAGCCTCTTGGCATCTTCAAGTATTGCTGATACATTGACCTGAAATTAAATTCATATTATAATATACCATACATCTGAGAGAACACGAATTATATGTGATCATAGAAGATTGGTCTTTAGATTTTTTTTTTATGGAATAGAAGGGCAAACGAGCGTACGGGTCACCTGGTGTTAAGTGATCACCGCCGCCCACATTCTCTTGCAACACCAGAGGAATCACAAGAGTGTTGCCGGCCTTTAAGGAAGGTGTACGCGCTTTTTTTGAATGTACCCATGTCGTATCGTCCCGGAAACACCGCACAAGGAAGCTCATTCCACAGCTTTATTATTATTTACTTTATGAAAATTATTCCATAGGAGTAAAAATAGATCCAAAACAGTTACAATGGTTATCTTGCTGATTACTAGCCCTACTATGATTGTAAATCAGCAATTTTTGGGACAATAAGAGACGAGACGAACAGGACTGTTTAACTTTTACGCCCTGCCCATTACTAATGCAGTGCCGCTCAGGATTCTTGATAAACACAAAAATTCTGAGTGGCACTACAACTGCGCTCGCCACCTTGAGATATAAGATGTTAAGTCTCATTTGCCCAGTAATTTCACTAGCTACGGCGCCCTTCAGACAGAAACACAGTAAAACATTACTGCTTCACGGCAGAAATAGGCACATTATCGAATAACTACTTAATCCAAAAAGTTAACAATCAATATTTAGTAACTCAAAAATAACAGATTGTTTCGTTTTGAATGAGCAATGTATCCCATTTTTTTTTAAATGAACCTTTAGTCCTTGATAAGACACCCGCCAATAAACCATAATTGATGCAAGAATTTTCCCGACCATTTCTGAAGGTGCTTTGGAGTTATGAGTGTACAATTGGTTATTTTACTTGTTGAAGTGCTCTTTGATTGTGAGCATTTTTCATTAGTGATAAGGATATCAACGGAGGAGTCATGGGTCGAATCTTCTTTATGTACTCGCGATAATTTTTTAGTTTCTTTATAAGTTGCCGTAGAATTCTGGCGTTAACAGCTTAGCAGTTCTAACAGCACGAAGTCACTTCGATCTTCTATAGTCTTCGACAGAGGATATATTGGTATATCTATGGATAGTGATCAATGAACACGCGACCTCTCGTTGTCGTTTATACTTAAACATTTCAAGTGTCTTTAAAATGACTGTTGGCGCCATACCAACTGTGTACAAGGCAATCACTGCAATTCTGTTTTCTTAGACACCCCATTCTATTATTGAGATTGAATACTTACCTCGAGAAATAAGTGAAATGGCGGGAAATTATTGAAGCTTCTAACATAGTAAACATATCCCAAATTTGATCTTTTTTAAATTATAACAATATTTATGGTCATACTAGTTCTAAGGCGCTTACATCTTCTGTTATCACTCTTATTTTACTATATATTATTTTGCTTTTAAATAACTCAATTTACAACTAGCACCTTTATAACAATTATTAAATAGTACATTTTAAAACATACCTTCTTTAGTTGATTAGGATCCAGTTGCTTAACAGCATTTGAAAATTTTGCAGCTTTCTTTATAGAATTCTCAACTTCTGCTTTGGCTTTTACCAATGAATCATTTTCCGCAGTCGCCAGTTTACATAACAGAGTTGTAACATCCGCCTTCTGTTTATCAATTTGTGACGTCAGTTTGGAGTAATGTTGATCAATAGTGTTCATCAGTTTTGTCAGATCTGTAGTTTCGTTTTCATTTTGCATATTTTGCAGGGAATTTCCGATTTCCTAAAAAGTAAGTTTTTATTTTAATCATGGACGGAAGAATATGAATTTTGTATGTAGGGGCCTGGACTTCGTTAAAATTTTTCCAGTGTCCGGACCTCACCAAAAACTTCTTGCCGACCCATGGTCTATACCCTAAGATCATTTATAGGTCTAGATAGAGTCACTTGCTTATAAACAACCTATAAAAACAGGCCAGGTTTAATACTTTAGTGTGTGTGACAAGCTACATCTTACACTCACGATTCGTATGACACCTTTACCTTCTAACAAAAACTACAACTCAATATTTTAATCTATGAATCATTCAGATACTTACAACTGCAGTCTTTGTCAGTCTCCTATATAATTCATCAATCTTTGGCACAACTTCTGTGAGTTCTGTGATAAATACTTCATTCTGAAATATTAAAAATTTAAAAGTATCAGTCAAGTATTGCTTTCCCAAATCACCCAAAAAACTGTCCAAGTACCAGAAAGTCTGCATTATGTTTTAAAATTAAAGTTATTATACTTTTTACAATCACTAATAAAATGCTCACACAATTCCTTTATTTATTTACACTCGGTGTGAATAGATGCATATGGCTATTAGTATGGTACTTTATAACTGTAGTTTTTACATGTTCATTTACATAATATTTTACTTTTTTGATGTTTGAGTATTTTTGTTGGGTCACTTTACATAATATTATATTTTAGTTGAAATGATTTGCAAAACGATGAAGCTGTTAATGTTGATTTAAAAGAGTGTTAATGAGCTTCTTGCCGAAGTGGGAATAAATTTAGAGAGAAAAGAAAACTTGACATTCATAAGTGTCATTTCCATGACCTAAATGAATAAAGTGATTTTGATTTGATTTGATATGAAATCATTAGCGCTAATAATGGACAAAGTAATAAGTTTATGGATAATTTATTAAGTGATTGGTAATTTACAAACCATTTCTGTTAATATCATGAAATACTTTAAAAACATGGGCAGTCCAACATACAAATGTGTACACAAATAAATATAGTATGTACATTCCACCATCATGCATAGTTACAGTGAGCTTCAATGCAAAGTTTGATGTGGGAGGAAGACGCTTCTAGAAATTTCTATGATGGAGGGGTTGAGATGCAAGTGTATATTAATCAAACTTTGTATGTATGTGACTGTGGACTTGATGAGGGAAATGTAGATTTTGTTGTAATCATTTGTTCTTTAATTGCCCTTTAATGAAGTCTTCCTTGTACAATTTTATACCTCCTGAAATCCCCCGCCCCACCTCCATGAAACGCCTCCTCACCTTCGTTTTCACTCCTTTTGTAAATACTTTATGTAAATATATTAAACAAAATAATATTAAGTTATAACTAACACAATAAATGTTTATATAAGTAATATTATCAGTGTTTGTCCATTCTAATCTAACAGCATGTATATTTGTTTCAGGTATAATAAGAAAATAAATCTGTTTTGATTTTATAACCGGTCATTACTATAATAACTTGTAAATTCGTTTACACCGATCAAATGACACACTCTAAGCTTGTTGGTCTACTGAAACGTGACATTGGCGAGTTGTGGTGCCCCTTCCACAGAAGCCACTAGAAAGAGTAGAATAGAAATACAAACCACTTCTTGAATGGAGACAACATCATGGTTTTTGCAAGACTTCTCACCGCCAACCATAAAACAGTCCATGCAGACTGGTTTTTGGCATGTCTTGCAGTAGTAGTCCTGCGGTTTATCTTTATGTTGATTGCATGTGCTTGGTACAATATTCAATTCTGAAAAAAAAAGCAATAGTAAAATGGTGTTGGTCGGCCTCCCACAAGATGGACCTAAAAATCTGTATATATATATATATATATATATATGTAATATGTTATGTTGGATGAGGACAGTGCAGGAACTATTGTTGTGGAGATCTTTGGGGTAGGCCTTTGTCCAACTGTGGACGTCTTCCGGCTGATTATGATGATGTAACTGGTAAGATAGCCCTGGGTTATCAGTCTTTTTTTTTATTAGACATAGTGGCTCACTTGGTTTCCTCTCAATGTTTATAAATTCTTAGGTAACGTCACACTGACACAGGCATTAAAAACAATGGCCCTAGCCTTTATCAGCACTCTAAATGTGTTTTATCTTAAACATACCTACACAGATCGTTATTAAATCATTAAGTGACCTACAAGAATATGATTAAAGATCGTATTTTTATGATTTAAAGTACTCTGACAGAAAAACTGGACTTACGCAGCAGTCTTTGTAATATGGTTTATGTTGGTGAGGTAAGGAAACCTAAAATCTATGCTGCATAACTTACCAATATTCTGTAGGATATGATCCTTAAATATCACAAAGTTTTTGTGGGTCCTGTTGAAACAGTTCAAACACAGTACAATATTACACTGTTTACACATCTTAATTGTAGGTGCATGGCACTCCAAACAGTGTCCTAAAATAAAGAGAAATATTGGTATATTATATAATCAATCAAACAGTAAGACTATTTTTTCTCAGCTATTTCAAGACAATATTGCATGGGAACTTGTAAGCCAGCACATACTTTATTTTTAAAAGCGAGCATTGTACAATGTACATGAAAACGACTATCCCAACACCCATCTGCCTCAGTCCTACTGAAAATGTGAGTCTGCAAAGGTTACAACATATTGAGGTAAATAATAATAAAAACGAAAATTTAATGCAAAAAAACATTATCTAGAAATACATTTTAATCCTTTAAAAAGTTTTTTTTTTTAAATAAATATTAGCACTCCTGTTAATCAAAACTAATTAATAGTTTCAAATATTTTCAAACAATTTCTTACTTTATATTATTAAATAAATATGTAACAAAAAAAAAAATTTAAATGTTATTGATTTCTGCTGATTAAAGATATTTGCCAAAAACTTAAGACTTGTGTATGGATTTGTTGGCACTAATTCCAGAAACAGCTTTACTGATTTAGATTTGGTGTTCACTTAAGTATGAAGCTTATGGTAATATAAGCAGGATCAGGGATGTGCATTGGTTTTCTAGTAAGGTAGGCACTGTGGATCTAACTAGTTTTAGTTGAGCTTTGGAATATGAAAAAATTGCTTACCGTAGGTATTTAGTTTCTACCGTAAGGAAAAATTGTATGAGTGGGTGTCAAATAGAAGTTTGGTTATAAAATAATTGAACTAAATTAAACAAAATTAACTTTTACAGTGTGCTATATTTATTTAGGTTCGTAACGAGGTAGGCATTGCCTAAATGCCTATATGATATGCACACCCATGAGTAGGGTAAACTATTAATCTTATTGAATCTTGATTGGATCTCAATAATAAAAAAAATATATTGAATTATTAGAGTTCTTGCAGCTAAAGCTGCAGGCGAAAATTTGTGTCATGCATAACTCACCTTCGGTAGTTTCAGTGCTTTTAACTATAGCTTCGAGATCAATGTAACATTTCCCATCTCCTTTATTTTTATTTTCATTACTTGGCTGCTGGTAAAAATAAAAATTAACAATCACTTATATTTGATTCAATATACAAATGATTTAAGTTTTCTTTAGTGTTAATTCCGCCAATATTTGTTTTTAAATCATCTCTACACGAGGCATCCTCAGGACTTGTTGTCTCGCTAAAATCTGGCACGAGACTCAAAAATTTTGGCGGGACAACTCGTCCTGAGGATGCTTCGTGTAGAGGCGAAACATGTGTCGAATTGTTTTAAAAACAATTATTGGCGGAATTAACACTAAAGAAAACTTAAATCATTTGTATAATTATGGATTTTCGCAAAGTAATTCAATAAATTTTCTTTGATTCAATAGTTGATATACTAATATCTAGAATTTGAATAACATAAATGCTGTAATGTATTTTTTTGTAGCTATAACAATCATCATAAGTTAATAATATGTACAACTGCATACCAATACTGTTTTTGATCCAACTTGAGAGATAGGATAGTTTTTATTTGGATCATGATGTCTTAATACTTATTTAAATTCAATTTTATTTTTGTATGAACAATTCTGTGAGATATTTTTTTTACACAGTTTCACAGTTCTCCTGTGAAAACTAAATATTAATTGCAATGATTTAGTTAATTGTAACTATTTTATAGTCTAATTGTAAGTATCACAGATAATATCAAATAGTTAACATTAAATACAAATTACTAAGGTAAGTAGCAATAATTAACATTAAATAGCCTTTATTATTTTCAGTCAGTTTAATACATATTATTATTATGTACAAGCTCAAATAAAATATTTTTTACAAGATGATCAGGCCTAAACATATAAAATAAAATTATATTACTTTGCCTATGAAATGCCTTTTGGAAAAGGCCTTCTCCAATTCTCCTAATAGTTATGGTCCAGAACAAGCCCTGGTAAGACATGAGCCATGATGATTTTTTATATTTTTTTTTTTTATTATTATTTTTTTTTATTATGACTATGTTAATTGATAAATATATATACTTACATTAATATATTGTTTTGCCAACTCTCCAAGCATGTAAACATTGATAGGAAACAGATCATATAGTGAGACCTTGTTCTCCACCAAGGAAGCCAGTTCTTTTACATCAAGGGTCATATCTTGATGGCATGTTTTGCATTCTATTGGTTCAGCAAATTTTACCAAATTCCTTACACAAGTTTCACACATTGAGTGCCCACATGAGAGAAACAATGGAATGTTACCATATGCTTTTCGGTCAAGAGCTGGTAAAAATTATATTCATGTTAGTTAAGCATACAATATTTTAATGGTATTATTTATCCTAACATAAGACAGATTTTATGATTTTTGTTTGAAGCCTTTTAAATCAAATTCAAATAGTATCTGCTCGATCCATTTGACTGCATGCAACATAGAGCAGCTCGAATTGTCGGGGACACAGTGCTCTGTGAACGGCTGGATCTCTTGGTGTTGCATAGAGACGTCGCTTCATTGTGTCTTCTACTGCATTTATTGCGGGGAGTGTTCCGAAGAGCTGTTTAACCTGATTCCTGCTGCCGAATTCCACCTTTGCACGACACGCCACAAGTTAGGATATCATCCCCACCATCTGGATGTGTGGCAGTCCTCCACAGTGCGGTTTTCAAGGAGCTTTCTCCCTCGTACTACAAAGCTGTGGAATGAGCTTCCTTGTGTGGTGTTTCCGGGACGATACAACATGGGAACCTTAAAAAAAAAGCGTGTACACCTTCCTTAAAGGCCGGCAACGCTCTTGTGTTGCAAGAGAATGTGGGCGGTGGTGATCACTTAACACCAGGTGACCCGTACGCTTGTTTGTCCTCCTATTCCATAAAAAACAAAAAAAAAATAGATGAAAAACTTTATTGCATCAAATTTTTTGAAATGAATTCTTAGAAATGTAGAAGGAAATGTGTGTCATTTGTTACTACAAAGATTAGACTGTTTGTAATCCATTGTTTATATAATCAGCAAATTGTGACTTTTGCTTTACTGATAAGGTAAGGGCTTTCCTGTGTCAATCCTATTAACACTGTAGGGCAAATACAAAATACATAATATTATTAATTAAGGAAAGCCAGTTGTCCAAATGGTTAAACTAAAACATATAATATATTGTGGGAGTTAATTCTCTCACATGTTCACAAAAATCAGTACTATTTCATCACATTGCATTCAATTCATATTTATTTATTTGCTTTTAAATAATCAATGGAAGCATTACATCATCCAAGGATTCAGAGAATTCCAGTTGTGAATATAAATCTCGCTAAATTTGCATTTTTCACTAGATAAGTCTTATTGAACTTTCTTGGAAGAAATTCATGTGTTTTGATTTGTTTTTTTTTTCAGATTAAAAAGAATATTCGACTATAAGTTTAAAAGCTCTAACAATTCTCCCTCATTTTGCAACATCTTATTTATGTGAAGTCGGAATTTCAGGTGTAGGTAGTTGTAATAAAGTGCAACTTTGTGCACTTTGAACTATCAAAGAGTGAACAGAGTTTCAAACATAGTTTAAAATTTTGTGCATAACTATTTGTTTTGTTAATATTTTTATGCTATTTCGGCTAGCAAGTACATTGCTAATTGAAGAGGTTTGGGAACTGTCTATTGAATATGGACGCTTTTAAGCAAAGGATCTTGGCAATTATGTCGAATTTTAGTCCCGCGCACCGTGTATAACAAAAAAATACTTATAGACCGGAAAAGGATCAAGTGCCTTTTCGTTTATTATTTAGAGTTAAAAGTTTTAACTTACCCTTTAGGTGATAAAGCTGACAACAATTCGGACAAACCTTTACTATTTTGCCCATGATAATTATGTTATTTTATCTTATGTAAAGATGTTTTTCATAGCATATGCTGTATGATCAAAAACAGCTTATTTACAGTGATAAAAAGTCTATGAAGTTTTTCGGATCCAATTTGGAAAACAAATGCTAACTATCAATTAATTACTTCTCAAATAATTTATATTATTTACTGTAATGAAATAGCTACATAGGCACAAATTCTTATCAATTCAAACGTAATAAACACATATTAATACAAATTACAAAGTGACAAACAGAAATACGTAATCTGAGCCAACGCCGGTAATCAAACATTCAAACAATTCTAACAATAATTAACAAATGAAACCGATCCCGGATCCGCGATCGACAAAGAGAGCATAACCACTTCATTTCACAAACGGGAGTGCCTGGTGCCATAGAATATAGAATATAATAGATATATATATATATAAGAGATAATAGAAAAGAAATGTCGCTTGTAGGTATTGGTAATTTACAAACGTCACTGTCACACACGAACTCACGAACGAGTCATAAATATTTTTTTCTCATACATGCATCGAAATATTGTCATTATTTTTTAAAAAAGAACACGTGAATTTTCGGGGTGCGCCATAGTTCACCTAAAATTTCAACTCAGATAATTGAAAATCCGAAAATGTTCTTCCTAACATTTTTCATACTAACAATCACAATTCCTAAATTAATTGTCTCTAATGTTAATAATTCCGAAGCATTCAACTTCATAATGTCAGTAGCAATAGACATTTATTATACTTCTATTTGTTTTCCTATATTTTCTCAACATAACCATCGTTTATACTATTATTCAAAGTCATTTCTTTTTTGTTTAGATTTCTTTTTATTCATAATGGACCCATCAGCGATTGGGTATGCGCGAGCAAGCTCTTGCCCTTGCTGAGAGCAAAGGAATGATTCCAAGTCAAAAAATTTGTAATTATCATAAAAAACCAATGACGATTGTATATTCATCCAATCGGACTGTGGGCTCTTTTATATGCAGTAAAAAAGCATGCAGAGTCAAATCTAATGTTAGCCGAGGAAATGGTACTTGGTTTGATGGTATTCGAATAACATTACCACAAGTATTTTATCAACTACAATCCATTAAAATTGGTTAGGTTAGGTTATGTTAGAACAGTTAAAACAACGCACAAGCCGAGCGTAGCGTGCCGCGGCAGCGTTTCCCCCCATTAACAAATTAGGGAGGGGGGAGGTTAGAATTTTATTTTGGTTTGAGTATGAGTGAAAATATTATGGTGAGTATGTTTAGGGATAAAACCGTTATGATAAAAAACAGTAGGAGTTTAAATATATTTACATTAATGATGTTATTAATTACAATTTTCGGAAACATCAGTGTTATGAGCATCGCCGGTAGCACTACAAATAGTATGAATGAAAACTTTAGGATGAAAATTTTTAGGAAGAATGATCATTCGGATTACAAATAGTTAGGAAGAACAATTTCGGATAGAGAACTTTAGGTGAACCAATATGGACCCGAATTTTCGGGCAAAGAAAATCAAATTCATTGCATGAGCGTTTTTTGAATTTGGAACATTACAACGCTCCTGGAATGTTTTATGAAACGGCGTGCTGGGGTTATTAAATACTCTTTGATCGGATCTCTTTTGTCATTCTTGGCATACCAGTCTCTTTGCTTAGTACAAATTGCGTTTACGTGGCCGTATAGCCATAAGTGCGATTGCCTGTCGGCACAGGTGATAAAAAAATTGGCGGCAAAGCTGAAAATTCGTCTTGATTTGTTATTTACATACCTACTTACATAATAGATATAAATTTAATATTAATTAAATTAAAAAGAGTTCTAAACGGTTCAGAGAGTGAAATGGAGATTGATTGTACTCCATCAGATTTAAGATCAGAAGCCAAATTGGCAATGGAAAACCTGCTTCCAGCGAAGTCAAAAGAAAAATACATGAAAGTCAATGACGTTCTATTATCTATACATAAGAACGTCATTGAAAGTATATGAAAATATATGAGTTGGAAAAACGAACATTTTCTCCGAAACAGTATTTTTGGCATATTTTAATGAGATTGCTAAAACTAAAAAGCCATCTACATTATGGGCAATTTATTCCATGCTGAAATGTACAGTTCATGTTAAAAACGGCATTAACTTGAAAAATTATGGGAACTTGACTACTTTTCTTAAGCGACAATCGACCGGATTCAAAAGCAAGAAATAGAAAATTTTTACTGGCGAAGACAATTTTTTTACAAAGCCTCAGATGATATATATTTAGCAACAAAGGTTAATTTAATGTATAATATAAAAAGTGTGTTTTATTTCCCTGCATTCTTTTGAAAAAGCACTATATATGCCTCGGCGGAAAATGGCAATTGCCTGACTCGTATTTAGTGAAGTCCTCGCCTACGGCTCGGCCTTCAAACTCATACTCAACCTGCAATTGCCTATTTCTTGCCTTTGCAATAATGTACTATTATCAGATTTCTCGCTCATACTTATTGGCATATCGGAACTCTCGCTCGCACTGCTAGTGTTGTGTGCAACAAAGAAGGGATTTGTTGATAGTCATTAGCAGGTTATTAATTAAAAGGTTAACGAAATAATGCAAAATATTTTTTAGAGGATTATTTTTAATATCTGCTTTTAAACCATACAATATATTAAATGTTATACAACTTAAATTAATATAGTTATACATATAACAAATTTTAAACAGGATCAAAGATCAGCTTAAAATATTAATCTACGTCTATGTCATCGTCTGAGCAGCTATCGCTGTCATCTTCATGTAAATTTATTATGAGAGGCTGTATTCTCTGATCTCTTAAAATGGCCTTGGCTCAATCGCGATCCTGTAAGTCCTCTGCATGCCTCACACATTTTACCCAGTCCTCTTTGGATATATTCCCCATAGCTTCATGTAAATGGATATCGAGGTCTGCTATTTTGAAAGTACTTTTTTTTAATGCCACTTCACCCTTTACGTCTTGTACCAATACCAATTCAATAGGATTATTAATATAATCCTGCTAATGCAATTATACGGTGGCAGCCGAAAAACTTCGTGACCATGCTCAATTGTCAGTTGGCCAATGGCATAAATCTTTTTTGGATTGCTTTGTTTTACTTCAAATATTAATTCTTCTTTTATGTCGGCATTTGAGAAGAGAATGTTTTTCTGTTGGAGCCAACTTTTTTTTCAAGACATTGTCGGTATGGGATCTAATTGCTTAGAATGGTAGCTGACATTATCTAAAACGGTAATAGATGGTTCTTCCAAAACTCGTAAAAAGTCCTTAAACCACGCCATATATGTATCCGCATCCATTTCTGTTTGGTGATTACCAAACAGAATGGATGCGTCTTTGGATTTCACAGCTCTGAAAACTAATTTTTCTTCTGGTAAAAGGCCTGTCTTAGCGGAACCGGCGTGACATACAATCAAACGTTGTCCTTTCCCAACGGGTTGATTTTCAAGGCCACTTTGATCATTTTCTCCAAGCCACATTTATTTTCTGCACTGGTTTTGATTGAAAAGGGTTCGTTCATTGATCTTACAGATAAAACCGAGGACGGATATCGTTTGCCTTCTTTACTTAATGTATCAAGTTTTCTTAAAAACTCCAGTCTAACGCAGACGATATTCATCCATGTTTTTTTTAATTTTTAACCTATTTCCTTTAATAATTTTTTTCAATGATGACTTGCCGCACTTGCCCTTAGCCAGCTTTGAATCTTAGCCACTGTTGAGTATTCCCCATAATCATAAAATGAATAAACAGTGCGTTGCAACAAACAAACATCGAAATTGTCGATACTTGTAACTGTTTCTGGTTTTACACATGTTTCTCTTGGTCTAGATGGATGGCCAGATTCAAGTATTTCTTTCTTGACGTTGTCGTGTCCTAAAATTATACATTCGATAATTTTTTATGACTAACTGCACGTCACTATTGACAATAAAGGTCAGTAATTTGCTCCTTCAATGTAATTATTAATTAATACGAAACTTCATGAGTCAAAAACAAATGTCAAAACGGCCATCATAGCGTGCCATACGTATAAGTGAATATGTGTTTGTGAAAAATAAATACATTTGTGAAGGTACTTGAACGTAGTGTTTCAATTCTCTTTGAAGGTACTTTTAAAGTGGACAAACTTGGCTCATCAAACTTAGCCCCCCAAAAATATTTTTTTTCTATTTTTGAATTATCACTATCGCATATCGTTAGTTCGTAGTTTGTTCTTAATTGTT
>CATIXQ010000032.1:4993361-5014359 GCA_949711755.1 Leptidea juvernica
TTTTAATAACATAAATTAACAATATTAGAATATACTGCAGTAACTAAGGTACATAAGCAACTAAACATTATTTTAACAAAATGAAATTTCTAAAGAAAATGAATTTATTGTGGAAGAATAGGATAATTGAATACAAAGTATGGCCTCCTCTGCTATTCAGAACTTGTCGGCAACGATTATTCATTGAATTAATGAGACTGTTTATGTCATCTTGCGGTATTCGCTCCCAATGGAATTGTAGCAAATCCTTCAGCTGTTGGGTTGTTGTCACTCCGTCCAAGTCCTTCAAAACACGTCTCTGGAGCATGTCCCATGCGTGCTCGATGGGGTTGAGGTCTGACGATTGTATTAATAAAATCGGAAACATCAACATTTTTTACTTGTCAGCTTCATGTGGAATGCCCCTTGTGTTATCATGGAGAAATAATGATGAAGATCGGATGACGAGTGGGGCTGTCTCCCTGCGAGTTCCGCCATCATTGTTCGAAATTACAATCTTAGATCGTTTGTGTGTGTATCTAAGTTAGTAGTAAGTCCATAGTTTAATAAATACTTATGGCGTGACCAGCTCTGAAAAAACTGACTCGCCCTTTATCATGATGTGACCGCCAAGAAGTTACCACCACTTTTCTATAGATAAGCTTCGGTTTAGGGCATTGTTGCGGTGTTTGACCTGGAGTCAACCATGAGAATGGCCACATTGCGATTTTCATATAGAAACCTATTTTGAAAGTGGCTTCTCGAACATACTTTTTACTCAGTGGAGGAGTTTTACAAGATGCCAGTTATTTGACTAGGAAATACTTAGATAGGTACACTTATTTTACAATACGTAAAAATTGTTTTTCATAACGTAACAACAATAACATAATTGTATTATTGTGAGTTAGGTACTTCCCTACCTTTTTTTTCTATGAAAATATGGGACGAGACGAGCAGGACGTTCAGCATATGGTAATTGAAACGCCTTGCCCATTACAATGCAGTGCCGCTCAGGATTGTTGCAAAACGCCAAAAATTCTGAGCGGCTCTACAACTGCGCTCGTCACCTTGAGACATAAGATGTTAAGTCTCATTTGCCTAGTAATTTTACTAGCTACGGCGCCCTTCAGACCGAAACACAGTAATGCTTACAGATTACTACTTCACGGCAGAAATAGGCGCCGTTGTGGTATAATCTAGCCGGCATCCTGTGCAAAGGAGCCTCCCACTGTTAAACTATCTAAACTAATATCTAATTAGAATTATTAATTATTTTTTGACTTGTAACGTTGTTGCTACTAATAAATGATTTGATTTGTCAATAAATTTATTAATTATATAAAATTCAATAAATGTGTCGGTTCAATATGGTAAGACAAGCTCCAATGCTTGCTAATCTTGATAGGTCAATTAAATCTTATCTCTCTATAGAGCACACCTTCACCCATCAAACTAAGCCGCAAATTCTACCACCGTATGGATGAATTAACACCATGTGTTATTGTAATTCTTATTGTATGGTCTTCCTCGGGGTATAAGTCAGTTTCCTCTACGGTAGCGATACGATAGCGTCAAAACGCTCGGTGCGTTCATTAGCCGTATTATCTCCAAGCAAAGCATTGCTATTGCGAGCTGTTTCTGCTGAGTTAGCTCCACGTATTCAAAAGTTACTCTAATTTTAATTCCAAACAAGCTGATATTGTTCATTATTAAAGTCTACAATGTAATGTGAAAAAAGTTTCACACTGAAATCTTGCATCAAAGACGTGTGTTTTTATCCAAAGAAGCCATCAAGGAAGAACGTAAAACTGCAATTTAATACTAAATAAAAAAATATTTAATTTGCGGTTGAAGAACCACAAGTATAAAATATAACAATATTTAAGTTAAATTAAAATAAAACATATCATACAAATTAATAATAATTTCATACTTAAAATTCATGGCTTTGTGAGAGCTCGCGAATTTATAGAATAAATTCGATAGAATATGGGATGCTTGCTACACTTCAAAATATATGAGCTATATATGTTAAGTCTATTAAGTATAACTTAATCTTTTAATCATAATAACTTACATGTTCTGTAAAACTTTGCTAATACACTGGACAGCAAATAAACCGGGCCACCCGCTACTTTGGAACTCTGGTTTGATTTTAAAGATTTGAAAGTGCGCTTCATGATGTTTAGAGGGAAGGGAAATTCATTGGGATTAATCAATTTATTAAGTGTTTATTATGGGTTTTACAGTGAAAAGTCGTTTTGCAATCGTATTAATCACTAGTAATCATAAAATGAAATGAAAAATCAAAACCTGAAACAAAACAAAAAATTAAAAAGAGTTATTTTTCAGTATTCAGTATTCTCTCCTCTTGCGTGGATAACTGCCAGCAACCTTGTATTCATCGACCTCACGAGTCTTGACAATGTAATCTTGAGGAAATGTATTCCAATCCTCAATTGCTATTCGCAGTTTTGGAAGACTTGTTGAAGCCGATACCCGAGCTCGAACACGACGTTTCAGCTTATCCCATAGTGTTCTATCGGATTCTAGTCCGGGCTTCCAGCTGGCCAATCCATTGTATGAATGCCGACATCGCGTAGATACAGGGTCACCACGTGACCAACTGTGAGGCCCTGCATTATCGTGCCTCAACTGCATATTCTGTCTGATATATTCTGCGTAAGGTACCACATGGTCTGCGAGGGTTAATGTAGCGATGAGAAGTTAATCCACGTACATGGCCACGGGCCGTGGTTCGATGAAAACTGCTAATCGCTGTATACGCGGTTAACGAGATGCCGCCCCAGACCATTACAGATCCTCGTCCATAAGCAACAGTTTCTTGGATGCAACACTGAGAATAACGTTCTCCAGGGTGACGATATACTCTCTATCGTCCGTCACTTCCATGTAGACTCACCCTGGTTTCATCAGTGAAGAAAACATTACCCCACTGCTCTAACGTCCAATCATAGGGATTGATAGCTCTCGACTAAGTTCAAGCCGAGCTCGACGGTGGGCTACCACTAATGCTGGACCTGTTGCAGCTCTCTTTGGAGTCAGGTTCCATTCAGCAAGTCTTCTTCTGACGGTATCTGAACTTATGACCACTTGGCATTCGTCACGCAGACTTCGTTGGACTTCAACTGCGTCGAGGCGGCGATTTCGCAGAACAGTAAGTGGGAATGGAGTGTTAATGTCATTGTAACACGTTGTGTAAGGCTGGCTTGAAGTAGTGCTACAGCTTGAGGCTTGAGCTGTAGCCTGAGGTGTCGTATCCATTATTATGTCGGGGACCCAGTGCTCTGTGAACGGCTGGATCACTAGGCGTTTCGTAGAGAAGTCGCTTCATTGTGTGTCTTCTACCGCATTTATCACGGGGAGTGTTCCGAAGAGCTGTTTAACCTGATTTCGGCCGCCGAATTCCACCTTCGCAAAACACGCCGCAAGTTAGGATATCATCCCCACCATCTGGATGTGTGGCGGTCCTCCACATTGCGGTTTTCAAGGAGCTTGCTTTCACGTGCTACAATGCTGTGGAATGAGCTTCCTTGTGCGGTGTTTCCGGGACGATACGACGTAGGTACCTTCAAAAAAAGCGCGTACACCTTCCTTAAAGGCCGGCAGCGATCTTGTGATTCCTATGGTGTTGCAAAAGAATGTGGGCGGCAGTGATCACTTAACACCAGGTGACCCGTACGCTCGTTTGTCCTCCTATTCCATAAAAAAAATATTAAACGAAAAAAGTAGCAAAATTGTACGCGTCAGATCAAACGGTTGACAAAATCTAAGTAAATTATAAGAAATATCCGACTAACCCTCATTGCAGTAAAACGAACGCCAATCGCGATCTCTAGTCTAAACATAGAAAATCGTTACCATCGTGTTAGTTGCTCAATTGCAATGTGAGTTGTGGGTACTTTATAATGAATTTATAATCATCATGAAACGTTCATTTTGTAAGTATAATTAGGACAGTTGTAAGTCTTATACTTTTTGAGAAAATCGAGTAAGAGATCCAAAGTAGTTGGTGGCCCGGTTTATTTGCTGTCCAGTGTAGTTGAAACTAAAATACCGGTTTTCGTGGTGAACTTTGTAAAAATAATGCTATAAGAAATAAGAAAGACACTGGTATCACATATCATCAGTAAGTATTTTGTATTTTATTAATTTAGATGTAAAATAGCACGAAGCGTGTGTTACAAAATTTGAAAGATGCCATTGATTGTCAAGATTCTACGCACAATAGCAACTTATAGTTGCCGTAATAAAAAAAAATGTTCTAAGGTAGTAGTGGGGTATCTAGTTGGAACGCAGCGCAGACAAATCCTTTATTTAAGCATAATAATTATATTTGTATATAGCAGTTATGGAAGCACAATTAGGTGACCTTATCGATATTTAGCGATCTCTTCCAGGTACCAGGTACCAGGTAACAGGTGTACGAGATTTTATTTACATATAACTTGACATATGGCAATAAATTAATATCACATAGGATATATTCATATAACGTTAAGTCCTCGAATGGCAACCAAGTACCAGAAGACGTAGTGTTGTTAGGCTCCCCACAAGATGGACCGACGATCTGGTCAAGATCGCCGGAATACGTTGGACGAGAACAACGCAGGACCGATCGTCGTGGAAATCGATTGGGGGAGGCCTTTGTTCAGCAGTGGATGTCTTCCGGCTGATGATGATGATGATGATAACACATAACGTGCGATGCCGTATCTAGTAATGCCGTCTCTTAATGTGGTGCGAAGAGCGTCCACAGTACTCCGACATCCTTAACGATTTTGGACTAAACAATTTACTTCATTCCAGGTCTTTCTAAAAAGCTAGATATATAAATATATTTTTTTATCTACACCCATGCTTTAAATCCTCTATTAAAGATTCTGAAACAGTTATTACCAACATTAAAACACCCAATGTGGTAATAACCATTACATCATCCAAACGAGTGTTGTAATGTTGTACTGAATTTCATAACAACACTCCTTGGTTTTTTTTTCGATCCCTTCATGCAAAAAGAGTATCAACAAATAGCCACATTCTTATTGCTCAATGCGTGGTTTCTGTATGAATTTCAAAAGAAGAACATTTTCGTTTACGCGCGTTCCACACTACCAGATCATGGCGCGCTGTAAAAAAAAGTAGATTATTCGAAACCCCGCCATTTTTCTTGAAAAAATGAGCGATTCAAGTTTTGACAGCACACCGCCGGATATTTTAAACGCTGCAAAATAACATAATATTCAAGTCAATTTTAATAATTGCACTATAAAAAATGTAAATTACTACTAAAATTAATAATTCTTTCATTAATACTTAGTTTATTTGTATATAATCAGTAAGGGATGATATTTGGTTACTGCTAGGACTGGCTGTTTTAATGTTAGCAGTAAGCTAACTGTTTCAGAATCTTTTAGAGGATTCATATCCTGGGTGTAGATAAAGTCTTGTATGCAACTGTTGATAATTAGGTATTAAAACACTCATGTGATACTATTATGATAAACCCCCACATTCGTGTTTTAATACCCCTTATTACACAACAGTTGCATAAATAACTATTACAATAGGGAGTGACAATAACATAACATATTGCAACAACACTTGGTAAACGTTATGAAGCTACTTATTTCTTTATTTATTTATTTATTAGGAAGCCAACGCGCATACTACTATCTTAATCTATAGATACATTTAAAAATTATTTTATAATGTTGTATACTCCACTTACAGGCTAACTCGACATGCTTAATAGTATTATATACATCCTTTGTTAAACTAAAACTTTTGAAAACAGTTTTTGAAAAAATTTAACAATTTAAAGCCACAAGCAAAAGGCTGATTAAAAAAAATAACTATGTTCTTACTTAATAACCAAGAAAAACTAAAGAATAACCACGAACAATGACTAACCATCTTGCAGTACTTTCATAATTTTTTTGACTTCTTTTTTAAAACATGGGGCAGAGTGCTGAAAAATATCTATACCAGCTCTTTTAACCAAGTTGTTGTAGGTGACAACTATTCTACACAAAGGGGCGGATCTGCCTGACTTCGATCTAGTTAATCTAGGCCTGAACGTTCTTCTTCGAACTTCACTTCGCATAGGGGCTTTGACATGGGGAGATGAACAGCTGATAAGAATCTCTCAGACCATCTATTAATTCATATAACAACTAGCCTACTTAATATAATATAATACAATTTTAGGTGGCCTGTGCAAAAACTGAAGAACCTTGCATCACTATCCTGTATATTATTCACTATACTATTGTACGAGTAAGTGTTCTTTGTCAAAGAAGCTATACCTAGATAACACTGAAAATGTTTAGAAAATGAAAAACGGCTTAATGTAGGAAGTTGCCAATACTTTTATTGTTTTTCGAAGTAATGTCTGTTCCTCTTTACACATCGTCGCATTCGATGGAACCACTGAGAAAAGCAGGTCAGCGTACACATTTACCCTTAAAGTATTATGTATCTTATGAAGCCTACTAGAATTTTACTTTTATTATAAGATTTTATTAAATTTTGGTTGGATTATTAAGCAATTCTTCGACACTTAATATCTATTTTACAAACTGGTCACTTGATGGTATGTGATGACCGCAGCCCAAACTCTCTTGTAACAACAGAAGAATAACAGGAGCGTAGCCGATCATGAGAGCGTCGAATATACGTAAATTTGAATTGGAAAACCGAATATACATTGGTATGTGGCGGGCGAGAATCAAATCGGGGGTACCGTGGTGAGAATTTATCTATTTCACTACCGGCGCTTCTAATTTAAATTAAAGTTAGCATTTTAAAAAATGTTTTTTTTTCACAAATATATTTAGGAAGTGTCATTAGAGGATATACGGAAGGCTTTATTACGAGTTAGTTACGAACTATGTTTGAAATATATTTTGAAGTGAAAACTTCTTTCGGCACGCGGCACTATTTTATGGGTAATTTAATGGGACTGAGCAGTCACGCTGGGCTATGGGGTAAGACTTACTTTTTGTATGTGTGAAGACGGATATTTGGCAAAAGTTTCCGAATATATACTTTTTAATTCGAAAATAGTTCTGGCAGCTGATAAAACAAATTATAAAAGCGAGGATAGACATCTAAATAAATGAAAATGAATATGGAATGTCATAAATTATTTATTTAGAAATATCAACATGTGTTTACATTGATGCATTATATATTTACAATACAAACGAAATATAATTTACTTAATGTAACAAACTATTACAGGTATCTACCACATTCTTCAATAATTTTCACAAAGTAAATATTTGTTTAAAAGAAGAAAAACATATTTATGGTAACAAGGTAAAGCTATCAACGCTTAAAGCTTGCTTCCTCCTCCTTTTTGAAGTCGGTTAAAAATAAGATCGGTTTGAGTTCGCCTGTCATCATGAAAGGAAGTCATTTTGAAAAATACAAGTCTTTTAACATATGGAGCCAGACTTTTTCTTGAAAGTCCGTGCGAATTTATTGATTACCAAATAAATATCCAAATGTTTTAAGTTTTCTTGAGTGTTAATTCCGCAAATATTCATCTTCAAACAATTCGACATTCAGTCTCGTGCCAGAGTTTGGCGAGTCAACATCCCCTGAGGATGCCTCGTGTAGAGGAAACACGTGTTGAATTGTTTGAAGACTAATATTGGCGGAATTAACACTGTAGAAAACTCAAAACATTTGGATAATTATAGATTTCAGCAAAATAGCGCCTACTTCAATAAATTCGCCAAGTAATAGCTATTTTCTGAATTTATAAATTAAAAACACAAATATTAGAAAAAGATGTAAACATTAATATGATATGTCAGTATCAAATTGAGTGAATGGGCAATCAATCCCAAGCAAGCTGAATTGTTACCGACCAAATTTGATTCATTAATTAAAGTCAAAAGTTTAGAGGCCAAGCTTAATTGTCTCATATAGCTTTTATTCTGTTTGTGGGTTAGCAGTTAGCAGTTAGCACATTCAAAGAACATTACGCGCTTGTTCGTCCTCGAAGCAGCACGCGAGTGTGTTACGTAACATTGCAATCACTTTGACGATTCACGCTATAACTTTAAACATCCAAAAGCCACAAGCTTATAAAACGCGGTTTGTTTTGTGATGGTTTTAATTGGACGTGATTAAAATGATTCGTAAAATTTTTGTGTCTTTCGTGATGCTACTTCTCGTTGCAGTTGCGGGTGAGTTTAAAGACATCTTTATTTATTTTTCTTTTCTTTTAGTATCATTACGATAAGCAAGCTTGTTACTTGATGTTTAGTGATGTGTGGATGACTTAACAAGATATTTTTTTCAATTAATATCCAAATGTTTTCAGTTTTCTTTAGTGTTAATTACGCCAATATTTGTCTTTAAACAATTCATTGGAATTATAGATTTCACCACAGTAACGCCTACTTCAATATTTTTTTTGATTAGATATGTTTCGTTGTTAAATGTTTTTTTTATATACAACTATGGATTATTTGCCTCAATGTTGGTCACACCCGTTCCACTAATTTATTCTCTATCAGTTATTTTATTATACCATTATATAAATTGACATAATTTCGTCAAATGTTTGTCACTCTGTCAGGCGATACATCAGATTACTATGATATCTGCTACTTCATCCATCCTATAATTTAAATAGCGCTTACCTGGTAGATAACATTATTGTACATTGTGTAATGCAAATGATGTCTTTATTCGATAGATAAGTAGCAAGTAGCCTATTCGTAACTTTACTTGGACATTGTGAAACAGCTCCTAAATATGATATCAGCAATGTATTTAGTCAGGTATTCTATACAATATTGAATATGCAGCTAGTACTGCTTCTAAAATATAATATTTTGAATGTTTGACCATCTTTCGGAGAAAGATGGTATTAAGATGGATTAATAAAGTAAAAGGATATTTTATTCTGTTCGGAGCTACGCAAAAAAAAATCGAGATTTAAAGATAATGTTTGGTAGTTTGGGACGCAATCTTAGAAAAATAAATATTAAATTTTATTAACACTGACACTTCTTTTTATAATTAGATTAGCTGACCCAGCAAATGTTGTATTGCCGATATTAAAATCTCGATACAAAAGTAACTGTTGATCGTAGATGGATGAAAATTTAAGTTGTATGTATTTTTTAATGGTGACTGTCAAAAAAATTAAAAAAAAAAATCGTGTGGACCACCCTTAATATTCAGGGGGATGAAAAATAGATGTTGTTTCTCGACCTACCCAATATGCACTCAAAATTTCATGAGAATCGGTCGAGCCGTTTCGGAGGAGTTCAATCTTTAAAACTATGACACGAGAATTTTATATATTAGATTATTTTTAAAGAAGACAGTTAAATGACACAAATCAGATCTGCACTGATATGTCGTGTGGAAGGTTGTCATAATAAAAAATTAGGAAAACTGTTGACCCCAAAGACCATCCCTGCAACTTCCCGCTAATTCCATAGCTAATCGGTTCCAATTATACTTATGACGATTTTGAGATCTTCGAGCTCAAAAATATAATTTGTGTTGTTTTGAGCTCAAAAAGTTAGCTATTCTATGTTTTTGAGCTGTAGAACAGAACGGCAATAACTTTTGAATGAATGAACTGACTTTCACGTGGTTGGTGTCATTCAACGAAGTTTATTGAGTTCCAATTGATCGAGCTTGGAAGTATTTCCAAAAAAACACTTTTTTTGGTTTTCTTTCGTCAACGATAACTCACGAAGGAATACACCGATTTTGACTGGTGGCGATTGACGTGGTTTTTTGATGATAAGAACTGACTAGTGTTTGGAATCGATCGGTAAAGCAGTTTAAAAGTTATTCCAAAAAAAACACACATGAAAAGAAAAATTCGTAGTATTTTTTGAGATTTCTTAAAATCCACTGGCCCGAAAGGTCCGGTAAAAAGAATTATATTCAAAATCTAAGTTAGGTCAAGCCCTTTCGAAGGGCGCCAACCGCAATGAAATCGGTCGAGCCATTCAAAAGTTATAAGAGGTTTACATACATCCAAACATACATACACACACATACATACATGCAGTATAATAACACACAAAACACAGCATAGTAACACAGACGTACAGACACCATCGCGGGAATAGTCAGGGAAGCTTCCTAGGATCTTAAAACGTTGAGATCTGATGAAAACTCGATTTTAGTAAAACGGAGTAAAACCAATAAATTCCCGAAATTTCGGAAATTTTGAATTTTCTTAGGGGAAGTTAAAAAAACCTACCTGGGAACACTAATTATAATTTAATAAACAGTAAAATGATCAACTATAAATTGAGTATGTTATTATAATAATAATAAAAGAAAATTGAGTTGAACTTACCAATTCTTACCGTGTTACCTTGAATAACGTTTAATTAAAAACCTTTTATAGAAATAAAGTACTGAATCCAGTCATAAGCCTTTATAACAAGGTAACTAAAATTATGTAATTTAATTAACATGTATAGTATAGTAAATTTTTTAGGAATTTTACACATTACCTAAGAATGCATTTTAAAATCAAGAATATTTTAACATACTTTTAAATATTTTCAACAATATTTTATGTTTAAAATAAATAGATTAGCTTGGCCATCGCACTAAAGAATCTAATTTAATATAATATGTATTACTTGTGAGATAAATTGCATTTTAATTTAACAAAAAGATACATTGTGTCATGCGAGAGAGATAAAATATTTTTAATATAGATATGGTCACAATAAGATATTGCTAGGTAAGCTTTAAAACTTAAGGCGAAGAGTAATCAGAAAACACACATTCAAGGTGTTTTTAGACAAGTTTTTTGGTGAAAATATAGCATTTCGAGTTATGCACACTAGTTAATCCTTTTACACATATCCTTAAGTCTTATTTGTAGGTTGCTAATGCTTGCTGTTGGTTATAGTTAACACTCCAGAGCCTTTTTGAACTACCACTTTTCCTTGCAGTTAAACAAGTTTTTTGGCATGGCATGACGCATTTTTTTAGTATAACTCTCAGAAAAGTTATTCTTATAGCTTGTACTTTTTTTTGTAGGTATATTTATTCAGATTAGTAATGAATAACGTGGATTGTAAGCATATAAACTGTTTTCCACCCAAGAATTTTGAAAATATTGGCTTTTACATAGGTGGCGGCCGGAAGCCGTGAACTTAAATCGCTCAAGGTCGCTGGCATTTAGTGTCACCTTAATACAGAAGAACCCTTATGTAGGGACTCAATAAATTGACAGACTTGGTATTACATGGATCTCACAAGTTTTTACGGTAAGAAGAACTGAGTTGCGAGATTTTTTTTACCAGTTATGGTTTGGATCATTGGATGGCAGATTTCATACATGGCCTGGATTGTACAGGAATTACACAAACAGCTCACATTATTTATATATTGTACAGAATACCTTAATAACACAGATTGTCGGTAACATATAGGTAGGTACGTATGCTGAGGAAACGACATGAAAGGCGCGAACAATAGGTAATTACTTGGTACTACGATTTGCTGAAATATTAAATATAGTAATATTATGTCATAATGTAGTTTTGTTTATTGATTTCTCACTTTTTGTATAATTACTGAAATAACAAATATAATGTTTACATTTTTCATTTATTATATTTATTTAACTCAACCTCTCGTTGTGTAACTGAAGAAGCTCTGGAAAGGCAAAGAAACTTCAGTAAGTTGACAAGAATCAATAAAGTTATTGTCACAGTTATTAGAAAGCCAAAAATTCATCATATTAAAAAAAGATTCAGTTAAAAATAAACTTTTCTTTATAACTCATTGTACGATTTACCAAAATCTATTTATTAAAAGCTATGCGGGATAAAAACTCACGCCTTAAGGCATACGTGATATGCTCCATCGTAGAGACGTTGCTTCAATATGTATGTGTCTTCTACCGCATTTATCACGGGGAGTGTTCCGAAGAGCTGTTTAACCTGATTCCTGCCGCCAAAATCCACCTTCGCAGGACACGCCTCAAATAAGGATATCATCCCCACCATCTGGATGTGTGGCGGACTCCACAGTGCGGTTTTCAAGGAGCTTTCTTCCTCGTACTACAAAGCTGTGGAATGAGCTTCATTGTGCGGTATTTCCTTCCTTCAAAAAAAGCGCGCACACCTTCTTTAAAGGCCGGCAACGCTCCTGTGATTCCTCTGGAGTTGCAAGAGAATATGGTGACCCGTACGCTCTTTTGTCCTCATTTTCCATAAAAAAATACGCCCCAGCGCTCTAACCCTCCGGATGACGCATTGCACCAAATATCTTAGTATTTTTTATGCTTTAAATTGCAAGCTTTTTCTAAGTAGGTACTTAAATTTAATATTTCGTGGTAGGCCTTGCTACAGAAATAATGATATATAAATCATTTTCCTTATACTTACAAAATGTGCTGTATTACTCATATTTCAATAGGTGTTGGTTATGTATTTATAACCAATAAAGAACAAGGTCAATTAAATTTGGGAGCGATTTGACCATCATTCATGTATTTTCGTATAAATCTGGAATATAAGAAGTCGTATTTTTTTACAACTAGTTTTAGTAGAGAAGCCAATTTGAAAGTAAAACCCTTGCGTTTAATGGATGTAAGTAATTTATATCTAATTTAATATGTTAAAAATACATCATCGACGTATCTTAAAACTCAGACAAGATTATTTTTTTCATTCGCCTTATAGTTAAACGTCAACTCAAGCGTAGAACTACAATTTGTCCCGACATAACTATTAGATAGACAGTTATAAGCAGAGAGTCAATCTAGGTAACTTAAAAAAACTAAACATAAATAAATCAAAAATCAAAAGAAAGACTCGGTTTTAAGCCTTACAAGCTTTAAAAAGTGATTTTTTTGGTGAAAATTTATGAAAAGTAAAAGCTAATAAGTTATTTACTTAAAATGAAACGCATCAATATTTTAATAATACGCAGATAAAATAGACATCGTTCGAATCACAATCGCACACATCATTATAACATCAATTATATTTAACACGAACATCTTAAACTGAACTAATGAAAAAAAATATTTAAATTTGTATTTCCTGATGAATCTCATGATCGTTAAAGTTTTGAAGTTAAAGTTCTGTCAGCGAAGCTCAGTACGTGTGAAAAAGGTTAAGTCTGTCGGTTATTTGTCGTTATATATATGTTTGGAAGTGTATGTGCGTGTTTTTGTATATGTGCGTATGTACCTATATGTGTTTGTTCCTTTTATACTGCTTAAGTAACATATTTTATATCTACTGTATTCATTGAAATTTTAATAATTAATGTTTTGTAGATATTTTTACTGCATATCTTATATCTTTAAACGAGCAATTCTTGTATATATATATATATATATATATATATATATATAATCAGAATCTCGGAAACGGCTCCAACGATTTTCATAAAATTAAGTATGCAGGGGATTTCGGGGGTGATAAATCGATCTAGCTAGGTTTCAATTTAAAAAAAATGGTTTTATCCATGTTTGAATGAGAAACAGCTACAATAACATTAGAATACAAAGGTAAATTTCGCCACAAGACTATAATAGCTCAGATGGACATTGGGTGATCCGGAAAGCAGAAGACCCCGGTTCGAATCCAGATGTCCTATTAGTTTTTTTTTTGTTCAAGTTTTGTACATTCTTAAAAATCCGAGCAAGGCTTGGTCGTCCGGATATTATACATAATATGTCAACATTCGAGAAATGTTTACCATAGTGCGTAATGTAAAATAATAATGAAAAAAGAGGCTTATTACTCTTTCGTTTAACTGGTACATTGTAGTTTTTTTTACACACAAAAAAGTATTTTACAATTTACTTAAATTTAAGTACAAATATAAACACATTCGGATTTTACCGTGTACTACACTCGTCGCATGTTATAAATAACTAAGAGAAAACTAAGAATATACTATATGACATAATATCAGTACTTCAAACTAATTACAATATGACTTCAAAGCATTTATTACAATTTATAACATTAAACACTTATTCTAATTTTTACAAACTTATCATATAAAATTACAAACAAAGTTAATAATAGCAATTAGAAAATTATTATAATATCAACGTGTTAATTTGTAGGTTCTGCCGAAGAGGGTGCTCGGAGGAAGCGAGTACGGGCCGAGAGCTCTGTACAAGAGCCTGCTCAAGCACTGGACGCACCAGAACCAGAACCAGATTCGGCACCGGCCCCAAAGGCCTTCATCAGCCCTTCGGTCAAAGAGTACCTTGAACTTGGCATGGCGATACCCGGTAAGCTGTCAGACTACTTGTTTACTCACTGTAACTTGATATTACCTGCAACTATTTTTAGTCTGTACACTGCACTCGCACCGGATATTGGGCATAGTTGTTCTTATCATAAACAATAGAAGATGCTTTTGTGAAATGAGGTTTTCATATACCTAAGCTTACTTTTTATGGCATTACGTATATTTGCCAAACTAAATTAAATTTAAATAATAATATATATTATATCATTGCGCAAAAGAATTATATAATTGCCATTTTAGAACAATCTATGCTATATACTGACGTAGTATAGTTTTAGAATTTGAATACTTAATATATTTACTTTATTTGCATTTGTAAAACGTTTCCGAAATTTTGATAACTAATAAAACTCAGATTGTGTATGTTTGTAGCTGCATGTTTCAGAAAGCGTTTTATTTAAACGTGAAACTTAAACTTCGAAGTTCAACAGATCACCATGGAAAGTGGTCTACAGGGTGGTTTTTTGAGAAGGGCGGTAATGGCCAAGTCGAAAACTACGAAACTTAGAGAAAAGTCATGAAAGGAGCCATGCCCTCAATTTATAAGAAAACAATTACTGCATATTTAGATTTTTAAAATTTCTTGAATTTTTGACGGAAATCGACCCGCATGATTGATTTTTCAAAAAAAAATTTATCCTGTATCATTGGATCAATCTTTGTAAAGAAATGTTTCTTAGAACGAAAGGAAATACCTACAAAATTTTTGTTTTATTATTTTTACACGGAACGAAATTTTACTTTTTTGTTGATTGCCGAGGATAAATCCTGTCATGGTATCAAATGCCGTGAGGTCATTAGAGAGACGTAAAAACTTATGCATTGTAGGCAACGGAAAGCATTTTGAGCAATTTATAATTTGGTTAAATTAGATATGAAAAGCAATTTGTAAAAAAATTCTATTTCCTTTCATCTTTACTAATACATATCATTCGCAAGAGTCCATTGGTTCAATCATACAGGTGTAATTTTTCTTGAAAACTTATTCGGGTCGTTTTTCATCATAAGTTCAAGAAACTTTAAGAAACTAAATATGCAGTAATTGTTTTCTTAGAAATTAAGGGACTCCTTTTACGACTTTTCTCTAAGACTCGTAGTTTCCGACTTCGCCATCAAAAACCACCCTGTGTAGGTATTCATAAGCGTAGATTACTTTCGAGTTATGCATTGTGCTAATAACCTGCCAACAATTTATTAATATAATATTAGAAAGAGCCGCAACCAAATCGACAGTTAGCGTACATAATATGTACATATGTAAACAATTACCTCTTTCAAAAACCAGCCGCTGTGACGCGTTAGAGACGTCTCAACATGACATGGAATAAGTTCTAAAGTCACAAAGAGGTTTTAAAATCTTATTTACCCTTAAAAACAACTTACAAAAGAAAATCCTAGACTCATGCTACGCATTCGCAAGCCAAACCTGCAGCATCTATAATACCCACACGAAAAGAAAAATTTTAATATGGAATATCGAAGCGATGGATACGCATTCTTAATTTTAAACTTCGAAACAAATAACGAGAGAAAAGTTAAATTTATAGATGCATTAAGCCAGTGTTTTATTCTCATGTGATGCTGTATTACTGTAACATTTCATTAAAATCCATTGAGTAGTTTTTGCAGTAGTAGGAAATGAATTGATGTGTTACAGAATTATTAAATATTAATATGTTAAAACTAATTCAGTTGAACTCTCAGACTTCCTACTAATTATTTATGACCTTTTTAGTAAACATCTATTAAAAAGGTCAACATATAATGGTCAAATAACATCTTAAATACAAATAGATTAATATATTATATTATATGCGCCATCGTCACTCACTAATTAATAACTATTTCCTTAAAGACTTACCCCCTTATTCATAATAGTCTGCTAACTTAAAGCATTGCTAATTCTCACTCTGTCTTCTTCTATTCAACTAAGTCAGAATGAGAAAAAAACACCCCTTAGCGGCTGTTTTAAGTTAACAGACCATTATGAATAAGGGGGTTACTATACTAGACCATATCTTGGGTTACATCAACTTGGGAGTTATATTATTAATGATTCCTTGGGGCCTAGGTTATAAATAGCGCGAATAGCCCTCTTCTCCTTTAGGTATTCTTAAATCGTGCCATCCTCAATGTTTTCCAGTTGCCACCTAAAATAATATACAAAGATTATACTAATGTTTCAAACGAAGAGTCGGTATTAAAGTTGATAATCTTTTGAGACAAGTTTTAAAGCAATTAATAAAATCTTATAAAGCTGCAGTATTATTGATTATTATCAGTATATTAGCATAAATAAATATTATTGATCAAAACTTGAAGACAAAATTGATGCATGTATAGAATTAAAATTCGTTGCTCGTCGGCGAGATCAAAACAGGTTTAGCCAGGATTTTGAAGCATGACTTGAGCGTTATATTCACGTACACAATATTTTATTATTTAACACATATTTTCTTATATGATTATAATCTTAAGGCGACACTAAATGCCAGCGACCTTGAACGATATGAGTTCACGGATGCCGGCCCGCCATCTATGTAACAAAGCCAATATTTTCAAAATACTTGCGTGGAAAACAGTTTAGCTTACAATCCTCGTAATTCATTACTAATCTGAATAAATGAAACTAGACAAAAAAGTACAAGCTATAAGAATAACTTTTCTGAGAGAAGTACCAAGTAAAAAAATGCGTCACGCCATCCCAAAAAACTTGTTTAACTTCAAAGAAAAGTGGTAGTTCAAAAAGGCTCGGCATTGTTAACTATAACAAACAGCAAGCATTAGCAACCTACAAATAGGACTTAAGGATATCTGTAACAGGATTAAGTAGTGTTCATAGCTCGAAATGCTATACTTTCACCACAAAACTTGTCTAAAACACCATGTTTGCGTGTTTTCTGCTTACTCTTCGCCTTAAGAAAAATAAAATGTAATATTAAGTATTTTATTGCATAATATGTTCTACGAAAATAAACATTACGAGAGAAGTATTGAAGAATCAGTACTTACTAGTAAAATGTTTATTTAGTTGGATTGGTGCTATATGTAATAACACAATCTAATACAGAACACAACACCATTACATTTTTAATTAATATCCATTAAAACACAGAACAATAACGATAAAAACACTAAAATTAAAACGCGGTCCAATTTAACAGCACACTAATGGATACTAAATTGTTTCAAATGGACTTGAGCTATTTAAATATAAGATACTATTACCATGTCGTGTTTAGTTGTCATCAAAATTATAGAAATCTTAATGAAAAGATACTTACATGGATACTTGTTGGATGTCTATTTTTTACAAATATATGATTTTTGCGATACAATTGCTCGAAAGATCACGAGTAGAGTATTAAGTAAATGTATTAAAGAGACTGATTGTGATATAAAATAAAAAAAATAACATAAGGACAATTTTTGATATTTTTATCACTTTCTTGCGGATATTAATATTTTATTGATGCTTTCTAATCATTGAATTGCAAAGCTTGCAAGGTTCACTATATTTACTAGAGCAGCCTTGCTTAATACAGAACCTTGGACTTTTCCTACTTATAACAGTTGACCATTTATCAATGGCAGTCGTTAATGTTACTTTCATTTGTCATTTCATTAGTTTGCTTGTTCGTACAGTTGGCCATAACGTTATGGTTTGCATGATGGTTTTAACCTTGCATGGACATCCGAGCTTCTTAGAAAACTCTCAGTCAAACTACAATGAACGCCGACGTTGTGATAGATGTACTTGGTTAACACTTGTTCTGCAGAACAGAAAAAGAGATTGCACTAAGGGGTGTGAAGGATGGTTATTGCAAAGAAAGCAGTTTTCTTACTCGTATTTGATAAATGAATTGAGATTTACACCAAAAGATTACAAAAAATATCTATGAATGAATGAAAAACTATCATTAAATCTGTTCTGGTCCTTCCCCCATGGCAGATAATTAAAAACGAAGAAGTGTGCAGGCAAGCTCGCGCCGTGCGCCATACACGCTCGGTTATGCTCGCGCGAAAACCTAACCGAGCGGCATAAAATATCAATTTTCATATTTGCTTGGTTGCATGAACATGCACCTATAACTGTACAGTTTTATCACACACATGCTAGGATTTGCCTGTCGGCTAAAACCATCGTGTTAACCCTAACGTGTATGGCCACCATACTGTGTTACTTAACTGACTTGTATGTAAATTAAGTGCTTACTAGTGATGACCCGCTCATCGCTCGCGTCTCTCCTGTCCGTGTATTCATGCCTGGTTAAACTCGTGCAATGGTATCATTTGGTGTTTTGGTACATCAATGCTATGGCATCATTTTCAATGTAAATCTATGGACTATTTTTAACTTGGAAAGCCATTAATCCTGACTATCTAGAAACCCAACTCATATAATCATTTTATTATTTTATATATATACACATCAAAATGTCTAAGCAACATGTACTAATTTATATTTTAGGATGCTTTTCACATTATAACGTTGTATTTTATTTTTTAAATAATAATTTAGGGTCCTATGATGTACAAATAACAGCTGTTGGTTTATAAGTTCTTTTAATAACAGAAATTAACGATATTAGAATATTCTGCAGAAACCAAGGCACATAAACAACTAAACATTTTTTTAACAAAATGAAATTTCTAATGAATATGAAAATATTGAGAAAGAATAGGATAATTTAATACAAAGTATGGCCTCCTCTGCTATTCAGAACTTGTCGGCAACGATTATTCATTGAATTAATGAGACTGTTTGTCATCTTGCGGTATGCGCTCCCAATGGAATTGTAGTATCCTTCAGCTGTTGGGTTGTTGTCACTCCGTCCAAGTCCTTCAAAACACGTCTCTGGAGCATGTCCTGTGCGTGCTCGATGGGGTTGAGGTCTGGCGATTGGGCAGGCCAGGGCAATACCCGGACGTCCTCCGTTGCCAAGTATTGACTGGTTCGCCGAGCTGTATGTGAACACGCATTGTCATGCATTAACGTAAAATCGGAGCCAAAGGTTTGTGCAAATGGATGGACATAAGGTCTGAGAATATCCTCAACGTAATTTTCAGCGTTCATGTTTCCATTTACAAAAACGAGCTCTTGAGCCGCTGTATGGATAAACTTCCTGAATGCACCTGAGCCTTTCAGTATTTCCGTACCGACAGTACACTTGCACCCTTCCTGTATCAGGCCTAAACCTGAATCGCGACTCATCGGAAAACATAATTATCCCATTGTTCCTGGGTCCATGTTCTGCGTTCTCTACACCATTCATTTCGACGAGCGCGATTCCCGTGACGAATCGGTGGGCACCTAATTGGGCGTCGAGCTCGTAGGCCGTACTCATGCAGTCGATTTCGCACAGATTGGGGACTTACATCAACACCATTTGAATTTTGTAGCCTCAAACTTATCCCTCTAGCGGTTAACATCGGCTGGCGGCTTGCAGTCAGTTGTATGTACCGGTCTTGCCGAGTGGTTGTACTCCTTTTACGGCCTGAATGCTGTTCAGCGGGTTCCTTGTATTAATGTAGCGTTGCCAAAGACGACAAATAACACTTCTATCAATGCCAAAATGCCGAGATACCTGAGATTCATTACTTCCCGCTTTCAACATCCCTACAGCTCTTTGCATTTCGTTAAGAATATCTTACAATTCAATTTTGTCGCTAACTTTATTTAAATGTTTGGTAAAATTATAAAATCATGACTTTAGTCTTACTTACGTTTACGTAGCAATAAAAATGCACTTAAATACAAACAAATTCCCTTTCATTCAATTTTATGAAAAAAACAAAACATAATCGAATTCTTTTTTACAACCAGCCAGTATGTCTTCAATAACAAAAAAGTTTACATACCTATGCACTTTGAGTGAATAAAGACTTAGAAATTAATTAATATAAATGGTAAATTTGTAATATCATGCATGTTGCTTAGAATTTTTGATGTGTATATCTTAACTCATATATTTATTTTAACCAAATTTAATATTAATTTCAAATATCTATATATACAAAGCACGCAGACGGCGTTGGAAATTTTATTCCTCAACAATATGTACAGGCCCCCATAATATATCGCTAGTAAGGTCTTGGTGAGAAAAGCTTAAAATCGTTTGATGATTTTTAGGTTGTTAGAGATTCTAGATGGTCGGGATCAAAAGCTATTTAGGTTCAAACATTTCTCATAGAGTTAGATAGCCCATTGTTCACTTGAACGTGCCAACAATTGCCATTTTGAACAAATTGGTTTGTTGACACTGTGAGTCACCTGCTTCTGTTTGTGCTACCATTGCATAATACGATTAACCAGGCTTGCATGCCCGTGTATATTACACGCGATTGACGTCAGTAGGTCACTAGTTTATTAGTAAAGATATAGGTATAAAAAACGTGCCCAAAATCCTACTTTGGTTTTCTTCTGCCGAGAATATTTTTATCGTGTCTTGGCTCTTGTTTTACTTGTCTCAGTCATTTTCAACCATTATTATGTAGACCTTCAGATTACGCCATGTAGCCTAGTTTAGCGCATCCATCTAGCTCATGCCTGCAGTTTTCTTGATGTCATCCATCGCAACTTTCGTCTCTTTTCGCCTCAAGCCTTCCAATCCAGGAGCGTTTGACTCACGAGCCATATTTTGCTTGTCCACTGCCACTTTGGACTTACAAATCGGCAAACGGTTCTGGATAAAAGCCAACG
>CATIXQ010000032.1:5014369-5072705 GCA_949711755.1 Leptidea juvernica
TACCAAGCTGGTAGCATTTCCACGTAGAATCCAACGTGCAATCGCTAGGCTGATCTGTTGACCGAAATAACTGCTAGCGCTTGCGTTTCCAGTAGCCCTATTGAGGCATGAAGATAGTTCATAGTTCTTTGTACATTCTCCGAGCCTCTGCGCCTCACGGGCCAAGTGTGTGACCAAATGGCACAAACATGTAAAACTCTGAAATATATATAGGTATATAAATTATATACAAAAGGTATGTGTAATGTTAAACCAATGCACCTTATTATTATTCTAAGGAAGGACATAATAATAATATGTATGTAGGCATGTTGGTTTGCGCCACGGCTTGCTAAAAGTTACTGCCTGTATGTTTCGACACAGTGTTTGCAGTTATAACAATCATTCTTAGTTTCACAGCTGTTACAATATTATTGAGGCTTGTTACAAAAACTAACTAATTATAATGAAATTTTCTCATTGAACAATTATTAATGAACATATTGCAATTGTATTGCAAATTCAAATAATTCTATTCAAAATAGGATATGATATCAATTATTGAAAGCCAAAAACTACTACCCATTCCAAAAAGTATGCCTCAGACCTGAGAAGAGCGGGCTTTCCATAAAAAATATGGTTACAAAGTAACACCGTACAATTAATCTTATGATTTAAGAGCCTGAGGGCAGTCGTTCTATTCCCAATCTGTGGTATCATTAAGAAAGTCAATCATCAGTCATCAATTTATGTTATAGTAACCTTTTCCACACAAACGTTTTTTAACAATTATTTTGAATATCATAATACATTTGTTTTGAACATTTTCTGGGATCTTGTTGTAAAAAAACAAAAGACTTACTAACTTGATTTAGCTGAGTAGTAGGCATTATAAGTTTATATCTATTCCTGGTGTTAACATTAGTCATAGTTTTCTTATATGACAATACCGACACGACGACGATTTCAATAAAATTCGCGAGGCAGACGACGACTGTATATAATGAGATGTAAAGTATCAATAAAAGCAAGTAGTATGGTAGTATATTCGGTGTTATAGACTTTATTTAATCATCTTCATAAATTATCTACTCTAGTCATAGTCAATTCACCAGTGGGATGCCGACAGAAGTTCTAATTAGTTTGAGAAAAGATAGTACGTTTAAATTGTAAAATAAAATTTTAGAATAAATCTATGACACTTTTGAGCACAATTTATTACCGGGGGGAGGCCTTTGCACAGGATGCCGGCTAGATTATAGGTACCACAACGGCGCCTATTTCTGCCATGACGCAATAATGTGTAAACATTATTGTGTTTCGGTCTGAAGGGCGCCGTAGCTAGTGAATCAAGGTGACGAGCGCAATTGTAGTGCGCTCAGAATTTTTGGGATTTTTCAAGAATACTGAGCGGCACTGTATTTTAGTGGGTAGGGCGTATTAATTACCAGCAGCTGAACGTCCTGCTCGTCTCGTCCCATATTATCATAAAAACGACAGTGTAGTTATTTTTTTAATGATTTCCTTCTACGTTCGTCCCATAATACCACAAACGTATTATTTTAACATGATTGAGCTGCTAGTTTAGATATTGTCAAAAATAAATAAATATATGTATATTAACAAAGAACACTGAGCCGAAGTTAAGTCGAGTTTGAAGTTGCTTTTATTTCAATGGTATTTTTAAAAATCATTTTGACATTTTGGATTTTAAGATATGTCTTTTTCATCGATTTGACATATCTTTGGCATTGATTTAACATCACTCGATTTGATATGTTATTTACACTGATTTGGCATTCTATTTACACCAAGTTGACATATAATTTACACCGATTAGATATGTTGCATACACCGATTTTGCAGTTCATTTAAACAGACCATAAACCAGCTAAGTGTTTTGTTACAATTCTCAAAATTACGTGCTGGCTAAGTTGGAGTTTTAAATTATCTGATTCTTGTTGTAGGTACATATATTTTTTATTTTGATTTATAAATCGATTTTTACGATCCTTGGATTATAAGAAGTATAAAAGGTTAAAAGTTCATTACAGTACCTATATTATTGTTTATCTTGATGTGTGGTATTATGCAAGTGTTCACTTGTTTCGCCGACCTCTGTTTTAATGGAATAAGAAGAAAAAATGTAATCACGTTACGTGGCAGGTGGTTAGTGACCACCGCCGACCGTGCGGCGTGCGCTCTTGTGACACGTGAGGAATTACTTGACGTACGCCAATTTTCAAAAATTTCCTCCTTAGTCATTCACTCTTGACAGAGTGGTCGTGGTTTTTTTTTTATGAAAATACGGGACGAGACGAGCAGGACGTTCAGCTGATGGTAATTGATACGTCCTGCCCATTACAGTGCAGTGCCGCGCAGAATTCTTGAAAAGCCCAAAAATTCTGAACGGCACTACAATTGCGCTCGTCACCTTGAGACATAAGATGTGAAGTCTCAATTGCCCAGTAATTTCACTAGCTACGGCGCCCTTCGGACCGAAACACAGTTATGCTTAAACTTTACTGCTTCACGACAGAAATAGGCGCCGTTGTGGTACCCATAATCAAGCCTGCATCCTGTGCAAAGGAAAGCCTCCCACAGGTAAAATGAGTGGTTGCATGATGAGACTGTAGGTACACACAAGACGTATCTATGGTTGATAATGCAGCCCTTGCAATGCGTCTTCACTTGCCACGGTCTTCAACGTTACGGGAACATTGGACTATGGTGGTTTGTGTCGCAGCCTTTATCAGGTCTGTCCAACCTCGTGACCGCTTGCCTTCCATTAGTACTTGGACGACGAATCGTTCCATGGAGTTTTGGTTTCGTGTAACGTGCCCGAAGTACTTGAGGATTCGTATTTTTTAAAAACACACTTGTCTTATTGAAGAAGTAATGGTCGCCCATTATAGTATAGTTTATATATATACTACAATCTTTCTCATGAGTCATCTTGGGCAGTTTTGAGTTTGTCGTGTTCACGGACGCCGCAGGGGGTTATAAAAAAATGTCGCCGTCGATTTCGTGCACAAAACGTTAGTAATAAAATGTAAAATAAAATATTGTCAGTCGAGTTTATTGAAGACGATCACGAATACTATTGTCGATTGAAAACTTGTTTCGCGATGATCGCCTTGAAATGCACGAATTAATTCTAAATCCAATCACCAGGAAAGACTAGCTTATTTATATAATAATTTTTAGTTTTTAAGTGAAGATGCAGTGGAGGTTGTGATTTGTTGAATAACTACCATTGATCTCTATGACACCAGAGAAGTTACTATTTTTGGTGGTAGTTGATCACTTGATATTGCTTAACCGATCGGGTTTTAATTTTCACTTAAAATGCCGAGAGAGTCACAGAGTAAGGGGACTTTTCTTGCACAAATCCTTCTTCGTGTTCTAAAAAAATAAATAAATGACTCTTTAATGTAAAGTTTTTTCCATACCGATGGTATTTTTTTTAAATGAAAATAAGGGACGAGACGAGCAGGACAACCAGCTAATGGAAATTGATACGCCCTGTACATTACGATGCAGTCCCGATTGCTCCGTCGAAATTCACTACTTAAAAGGACCCTGATCTGGTCCTATCTGTCGTAAACCCGAACATGGTCGAAAAGGTTACATCTAACGCATACCACCTGTTGACGACAAGCAAGAGAAAGCGATAACATTGAATAAGAAAATTGTGTACAGAAATTTCGTACGACTTAACCTAGTACGACGAAAAAAGATCAGTATTTTTTTTTTTTTTTTTTTTTATGGAATAGGTGGACAAACAAGCGTACGGGTCACCTGTTGTTAAGTGATCACCGCCGCCCACAATCTCTTGCAACACCAGAGGAATCACAGGGGCGTTGCCGGCCTTTAAGGAAGCGGTTTTTTTGAAGGTACCCATGTCGTATCGTCCCGAAAACACCGCACAAGGAAGCTCATTCCACAGCGTTGTAGTACGCGGAAGAAAGCTCCTTGAAAACCGCACTGTGGAGGACCGCCACACATCCAGATGGTGGGGATGATATCCTAACTTGTGGCGTGTCGTGCGAAGGTGGAATTCGGCGGCAGGAATCAGGTAGAAACCTAGATACAACGCACAAGATAGATCAGTATTTTTTAAGAAACATTAAAACGCCATGATCACATACTAGCGTTTGTATAAAAATAGGGTTGGCCGTTATTATAAAGAAAGAAAATATTTTTATTTGGTCCAAAACATATTTTGCAAACACAAAAATAATAATCATACACACAGACATAAACTTTGAACCAAAAGGTCGTCTGCTCAGCTTTATGTTGTGAAAGTAGCCACAACGTGTGCCGCAGACGGCTATTGGTTAATTGCTACGCAAGAAAACATAAAAAAAAAATCAAATCATGCAAACCAAAATTAATTTATTAACAGATATACAATAACATTATGAACAAAAAAAGAACATACCGACGAATTGAGAACCTCCTCCATTTTTGAAGTCGGTTAAAAATAAAATTGTGCACAAAAATATAAATATGAAACAATACTCATAGTCTTAAGCAATGTTCCCAACGGTAATCGAACCCGCAATTCACAGACAAGTAAATCACACGACAAGAGGGCTTTAGTATTAGTGTCTTTTTTTTCATGGAATAGGAGGACAAACGAGCGTACGGGTCACCTGTTGTTAAGTGATCACCGCTGCCCACAATCTCACAATCACAGGAGCGTTGCCGGCCTTTAAGGAAGGTGCACGCGCTTTTTTTGAAGGTACCCATGTCGTATCGTTCCGGAAACACCGCACAAGGAAGCTCATTCCACAGCTTTGTAGTACGAGGAAGAAAGCTCCTCTTTATATTGGATTCAATCATTTTTGTTAAGCCTAAAGATTCCGGTGCACTAGTCTCGATTGAATTAGTAGCAAAGCAAAGTTTATTACAATATAGATTCATCATAAGCCTCTTACGGCCGTTCCCAATATTCAGTCTATCTCTAACTTGAGATAAAAATTGTAACTATCGTTGACTTTTTCGTCCCAATAAACTTATCGACGGTAACTCACCTTATCCGTACACGCTGTCTGTCAATGGGACGACGTATAGCTTACCAGCGATAGAAGTTTGTATGGAAATTGAAATTCAAGCGTCCCAATATAAGGCGATAAGAATGACTTATCGGGTATATTGGGACAGCTTCAGATTATTGACAGTAGAAGGTAGTAATTTATCTCTATCTGTAGATAGTATATTGGGAACGGCCGTTACAGACACGCATTATCGAGCGTTAGTGATCGTTGTTACATAACAAGCTTTCGAAGTAATTTAACTCATCGACAATTCAGACAATCAAATAAATACTAATTGAAATGAATTAGTCATGTATTTATTACATTATGCGAGTGTCATGGTGTTGGTTGTGGCCGGTATGTATAATTGTAAACATTAACAATAATTTCAATATTATCTTAATGGATGGAAGTATCAAAGTGAAAATATTGGGAAGGGAAAAAGTGACTAGGCATCACCGACATGCAATCAACTAATCTAAACAAATATAATGGATTTACTCTTGGAGAAGCTTACCATCTATCGATGTGTAATAGTTTTTTACCCGTTTTATAGCGAGTAATGTAGTTAAATTAAAAATCAGCAGTCACCAGTGACTTCGGTCACAGTATAAGTAATAGAACAGTAGTGTAACTCCGCGGTATCCTTGAAATTCCATTATTTCTAGCATTAGCCTAGGGCCCCACAAACAAACGGTCCGTCTCTGTCTACAAGCAGATATAAGAAGTCGAAGACGAAATAAAATTAATATGCAATAAGTATCAAAAGCTATTGTTTTGATATAACACTTCAATATTAAAAAGTATGAAATATAGCGACAACTCATGATATGTGAAGTGAGCATTATGCAACGCGGCACGAACGTAACCTTGTGTGTGTCGCGGCAATGTTTACGAGTTTGGACATTAATCAAACACTTGAAATCTTATGATGTGGCAAATATCATACGAAATACTGACTTGTCGTGACTCACATTAAAACCTGTTACAATATCAGTATCGCTTTACTCAGGTTAATGTGGCTTCATACAGCTAATTGTTATACATTAAACAACAAATTGTTATACATTATCCAACTAATTGTTATGTTATCCAAATGTTATTCATAGTATTTTCTTTGATTAACGCCAGTGTTACACATTTAAATAAAACACTTTTCAAATAATTAACACGCGTGTAACTTTGTTTTTACGTTCGATTTCTGCGTAATAGTTACATTTTTATTATTATTTTAGTCAGCCCAACGTTTCAAGTCATTTCCAGATCTCATTTTCAGGGCGGCTGCAGATGTAAAATCAAAAATTTTCGTTGAAAAGTGTAGTTATGGGTACCTCAACGGCGCTTAACAAACATTATTGAGTTTCAGTCTGAAGGGTGCCGTGGCTAGTGAAATGACTGGGCAAATGAGACTTAACAGCTTATGTCTCAAAGTAACGAGCGCAATCGTAGTGCCATTCAGAGTTTTTGGGTTTATCAAGATTTCTAAGCGGCACTGCATTGTAATGGGTAGGGCGTATCAATTACTATCAGCTGAACGTTTTGCTTTTCTCTTCACTTATTGTAATAAAAAATGAAAGCTTCCGCAAAATAACCACTAATTTATAAATTGTCACACATTTAATTGTAAGGGTTATGTTCCACAAAAGGATAAATAAACCATTATAGATTTACATCTGGTGCTGTCTCTCGGCAGATCGTGTTTCTCTGAGTATCAAATACCTTAGTGTACGGTTCGGAACGGTTCTTCGAAGTTTTGAAAATTGATCTTCCAAACATCAATTTTTTGCTGCAAATACTTCGTACCTATCGATTATTTCCAATTCACTGGGAATCGTTGATTTCTGATAGAATTGGAGAATACACTGTTTTTGAAATCAAGTTTCAATCGATTTTTGATAACTTAAAAAAAAAACAATAATTGTTAGTAAACAATATCATAACATTTTGAATAGCTGACTTAATTTTTTCCATAGGGTTTTAATTCCTTCAAGTCTCTACATGAAACTATGTATTTTTTTTTTAAATTTAATACTATAAAAATTATTTTATTTGTTTTACTGCCTACGGTAGGCGTGTCCCGTGCTGTCACAGCCTAAATAATTAAAAATTTAAACAATAATGTAATGGAGATAGGGAGAGGGGAGTCTGATTATATTTATTAAAAAAAAACTTAGTTTTTGACTTAATACCATCAAACTTTTATATCTTGTTTTGTTCATAACAATCGCAATGTTTTGCGTGGGATAAAATCCTTAAAATACATATTTCTAGAGGTTATATTAAAGCCAACGAACGTTCGCTTATGTTTTAAGAGCTTAATCTTTATTGTTCAAGTTTTTCAAACTTGTAGAGCAGACTTTAAGTCTTATATCTTCCATTTAAAGTTTATAGTATAACTAGACATTTGAATCTAAAAATAAAGAATTTATTATGATCAATTTAAATACATATCAACAATGAATGAATGATGTAATACTATATATGATTGTCAAATTACTATTGTATGTATTTTTTGTTGTGGAATAATTTCATTGTCAATGCTAAACACAGTATGAATTACCGATACTCAAATTATTATATAAATCGTGCCCGCATCGACCTTGTTTGTTTGTTTGATCTGACCTTATAGCTCGTTAGGTCAATTTGGATTGAATTTGCTACTAAATATCAATTCTGTATGCACCATTCAATACACAGTGACGAGGAGTTTCTACAGAGTTCTACCAATGAGTCTATGGCTTTTAATAATGATAGAAAAGTAGAGATTCAGATGGTTCATATATTAAGTGACCCATCATTTACCATTAATAATTACAGTGTGATCTGAGCTTAGATAATATGTACGTCTAGAAAAAGCCTCTTGTTGTTAGACGACCGATAAAAATAGGCCAGGTTTATTATTTTATTGTGTGTGACAAGCTACGTCTTACACTCGCGATATGTATGTCATTCTGTGCTATTGTGCGTGCGTTGGTCAAAATAGAGGTTCACAGTCAAAAAAAATAAATTTATAATTGTGAGTCCCACATCGTCCATAATTTTGGTATTAAATTAAATTTGTATACGTAGACAGTATTTTTTAGTGATTTTTTGGATTGTGACAATTTGAATGGACAACAAAATAGAATCGCAAATAATTTTAGAGCCAATTACTACATTCATGTTTATGGATGGACGGTAAAATGGAAAGGATGCTAGCAATTGAATTGCTAATTCTTACGTTACCTAAATCATAAAATTAAATCAGGTTTAGAATAAAAATAAACTTAATACGTTTTTTTTTATTTTTTTATTTAAAGTTAGTTTTTTCGTTTTTTAAGTTAAATAAATCTTTGTTTGGCATCCAATTTGGATAAGATAATTTTTGTAGAAGAGTGACAATTATTATTTTATTTAATGTAAAAAGGTGCTTTTCATATCGAGTAAATTAGACTTCCACCCAAAAGAGAAAAAATAAATAAAATACTCTAATTCACTATTTATAAATAAAATAACGAATTAAGGTCACAGTCTGCAGGTAAAATGCACAAGAAACCCTCATCATATATCTTTGAATGGCTTCCTTTATCCATGACAGAGGTGTCAGACCTCGTGTTAAAATAAAACTACGACCCGGTTTCATTACCTATGGACCTGACGTCGATGACGTCAAATCATCGCTTTGTTACGGTGTGCAAAACAAGCATCATTAGGATATTATTATTAATAAGTAAACAACGATTTATTTTTTCAGTATTATATATTGATGTAAAGGTGTTGTGTTGCGATGCCAATTAATAATATTATAATGATGACAAATGAAAAAAGTTAAATAAATGAAAAATTCTGGGTTGGGTAAAAAAGTATTTATTTTCCTGGCAGTACTATTATAGCGTAAGAGAACAACAGAAACTACAGAACTATTAACAACAAAAGTCAAAAGGTAACAATGAAAACTTCAATAAAAATCACGACTGTATCTAACGGTAATGAATCTGCAAACCGTACTGACGTAACAGGACGAGCGCGAGAGGGTGAAAGGGGTTCAGGGAGGGGGCTTCACGTACCAGCGAGGTCCAGAGATAATCTGGCCGTGTAGTACCTATGTATTATTAAATTATTGATAAATAGTTGCTAGCCTCGCGTTCAAGATGAATTCGAGTATAACAGGTAACAGGTAGAGATATTTTTTTATAAAGTACAGCCCATGTTACTCAGTGATATTGTATCATTCTACTAATCAAAGAACTTTAACGATAAGAATAAGAATAATTTATTTAAATTGATCTTTTTACATAACGATCAAGTACTTTTTTTAATAATAATAATAATTCCTTTATTTCAGGCTACATGGCCCATAAAATAAATACCTTATAGTCTAACATACGTATGATATATAACTTAAACCTACGTCACATTTTCGTGGCGATGTGAGGCGCGGCTTCGGTTGCTTCCGGCGGTTGGCGACGTCCGCGATACATGCGGAACACGACCTTCGGCCACAGCTGCACCTCCAGGAAGGTTGATATATGTTCTGTCGGGACGCGAACAACAAAAGAGTTAAAGTCTCCTGCGTTACGCGTCACCAACTTTTCGACCCCCAACCGTAATCTTGTCTGCTCCATCAAGTACTGAACAATGTCGGAGGCCTTGGTGGTGTGGTGAAAGCGAGAGACGTAGATATACGTCGCTGGGATTACAGAACGCAGGAGCTGGATCTATCCTATCGGTGCTGTGCCACATTGGTTATGACTAGGAGGTCTCCTCTTCTTCCGCTCCACCTTAATGAAGCCATCCTTGTCGGTCAGACCCTTCGACACAGCTCTACAAGCGGGTTCGTTGCGGGCGTGCCCACTTCCACTTTCTGTCCTCAGCAGTGTCCGCTTTCTGGGTTGCTAGCGGATGGCAGCAGCATAGTCACGTTGAGGTGTTGACGTAACGACAGCAAGCGACACCTCCATTTTTTGATTTTAATCAACAAACAAAATATTAATATTACTTTTACAAATATTTCCTCATTATAATATAATAATGCACTTATTCGTTAGATTTAATTAGCCAACTAGCAATTCTAGCTATTTCGAAAGTAATGTATAACGTTAATAAAAAGTGAGAATTTAATTTAAATAAAACACTTTTTTAACAGATTAAAACGCGTGTAAATACTGTGCTTCAACAATAGCGTTTTGCGTAAAAGTTCCATTTTTATTATTATTTATCTAACACTCGTTTTAATCCTTTAAAGAAGTGGTTTATTTAAATGAAAATACTAGGAAAATTTCATCTCAGTGAGGTAAAAAATACGAAATACACCATTTTTTTCTTATATATATATATATATATATTTATAGTAATAAAATATGAAAATATAACTTTAATTTTGCTAAAATTACTGTGGTAAAATTGATCGGACTGAGCGCATTCTGGAAGTCAAATCCTCGTTACCCGAATGAGCGTCAAAACTAAGTGTGATAGCTCAGTGTCATTCAAAATCCCTTAAGCACTCAGCGTGTATAAAGAAGTTTTCGCTTCTAAATAGAACACTGATTTTAAAATACAATAAATTAATTAAACGTTCAATTATTACGAATTTGCAATAGAGACTGTTGTAATTGTAATGCATCTCTAGGCTTCACTTAAACGGTCAGTGAAGTGAAAGCTGTTGTGCGAGTGAACTTTCCTTATCATCGCCAAGAAGCCTGCTATAACAGGTCACTAGAGTTCACGTTAAAATCGTGAAACTATTATTGCATAGTGCATTGATAAATAAATGTACGTTGAATCTAAAAATTGCAAATACAATTTCAGTAAACATGTTACGTTACGTAACACGAACTACGTTTTTTGCCTGTAAAAGACATCAACGAGCTCTATATTTTACAGCACAAGTAAATTTATACATTCTCTTTAAAATATTAATATTTTGAGACAATAATTACTATTTTAATAATATTCTATTTGAATGATCAATATTTTTGTTTATATCGGTTACTACTTGAAGAAAATTTGAGGAAATTAAAGACCTAAGTAACAATCGTATAGGATAATGTAGGTACTGCATGGTTATGAAATTGTAAGGGTAATAAAAATATCGTGTGAGATAGCTTTTTGTATTTTAAATTTAGTCTTAGTCAGTTTATTTTATATTAATGCTATCGTTTTCAGGAAAACCAGGAACTGATTATCCGCTATTGGGAGCTGTGCCGTACACAAACTTCTACTGCGATGATCAACCATATCCTGGCTTCTTCGCAGACATGGACACCAGATGTCAAGGTACCATTTAATCTATTTTTCAGTATTGTTCGGCAGATGATTTGTTCTACTGGTAGGTATATTCATAAAATATATCTAAAATAAACGATTTATTTTTTATGGAAGAGTTTTAAGAATGGAGACTTACTTATTTAGGCGCGCTGAATACATTATTTTGTAGGTATGATATATTAATATATTACTACATTTTGAAGTAATAAAATATATTAATTATATACAACATTCAATATCTCACCAGTGGGAGGCTCCTTTGCACAGGATGCCGGCTAGGATTATGGATTCCACAACGGTGCCTATTTCTGCCGTGAAGCAGTAATGTGAAAACATTACTGTGTTTTGGTCTGATAAGTACATAAGTCTTATGTCTCAAGGAGACGAGCGCAATTGTAGTGCCGCTCAGAATTATTGGGCTTTTCAAGAATCCTGAGCGGCACTGCATTGTAATGGGCAGGGAGTATCAATTACCATCAGTTGAACGCCCTGCTCGTCTCGTCCCGTATTTTTTATATGAAAAAAATCTAAAATTAAAGTAAAACGCTCTCAATGCGCCTAAAGAAGATTTTTCTTCAATAAAATAATTCGCGTTATTCATACAACAGCGGTTATATATTTTTATGTACAAGTTCTATTGAAAGTGTAAAATACGATGATTACTGCCATACCAGTTCCATCAGTACGTAACATAAGTAAATAGAAAATAAATGTGTTTTTTATGTTTTTGTATTCAAACCGAGATAAGAAGGGTATATAAGTAGATTTTCATACCTGTTATTATTGCAAAAAATATACCACAAAATTTAGTGTCGCTAATAGATTTTAGAAAAAAAAATAAGACCGCAGTTCTTCTTTAAAGAATATCGAATATGTTGTCCTCGATTTTAAACGTTCGACCAAACATTGGAACGATGTAGAAACGACGTGGTTATCTTCAAAAAGCGCACCCAAATTTAACAAGTTTACTTTCTTTTGTGTGGGGCCGTATTTTTTTTATGAGAATAAGGGCCAAGACGAGCAGGATGTTGATGTTAATTGATACCCCAAAAATTCTGAGCGGCACTACAATTGCGCTCGTCACCTTGATACATAAGATGTTCAGTCTCAGTAATTTCACTGGGTATGGCACCCTTTAGACCAAAACACAATAATATTTACACATTACTGCTTCAAGGTAGAAATAGGCGCCGTTGTGGTACCCATAATCTAGCGAGCCTCCTACTGGTAAAAACGTATGCAACGAACGAAGCTGTAACGAACGACAGTGAAAGAGACACATATAATGTTCGTCCATTTTTACGTACAGTCATAGGAAATTTCCATATTAATGCTTTAAATGTAACTCTGTCTCTTAGTTACTCTTTCGCAGCAAATTGCCAAACAGTTTAAGGATTGCATAGGACAGTTGGATTTAGTGTGTAAAAGGGATAAGCCAAGGCTTATACTTATAAATAGCGTGTGTCAACGTCGCCCACGTAGATTTCTGTGGGTGGTATTACATGGAACCCATTTTCTAAGATATTTTTATTTGTAATCCTGAATGATTTAAATGAAACAATCACTAAATATCGTGAGAAGCTACCACATTGGAATCGGTTAACCAATACGAAACTATTGCCCCCGGCGGAATGTAAATCTGCAATAAAACATTGGTCGTAGCTTAGATAATTTATACGTATAGATAGAGTCTCTTTATGTTAGACATCCGATAAAAATAGGCCAGGTTTAATGCTTTAGTGTGCGTCATAAGCTACGTCTTACACTCGCGATTTGTATGACACTTGCTGTTAGTGTGCGTGAATTGCTCAAAATAGAGGTTTGTTCTAAATTTAATCTTTTCGACGTTGTCACAGCTGTCACAGTCTATCTAGACGTATAAATGATCTATGGATCGTAGTCGTAACATTCCTGTATATTAAATTTTATTCAAAAAACTATTTATTCACTTTTTACGTTTTGGACCTAGTGCAAAAATATTATTTTTAGTAATTTCTATTAAGGAATATAATAGAAGCAAAAACGTCTTCAAAATTCATTTTAAATACATAGTTTTACATTTTGCCCTGTGCTTCCCTGGGGCGTAAAAAGGATAGGGGAGTCCTAGGCCCAAGGGTAGGGGTCAGAGGTACCTAAAGACTTTTAGAAGTGGGAGCGGGACTCGTCCGGATTAATTACCACACTCGGCACAGAATACCGGCGTGACTTAGCGGCCTTCCACCTTAGCACGACACACCATACATTAGAATATCATCCCCACCATCTGGATGTGTGGCGATCCTCCACAGTGAGGTTTTCAAGAAACCTCCCTCCCCGTACAACAAAGCTGTTAAATTAAGCTTCCTTGTGCGGTATTTCCAGGACGATACGACTTAGGTACAATAAAAAAAAGCGCGTACACCTTACTTAAAGGCTGGCAACGCCTGGGATTCCTCTGGTGTTGCAAGAAAACGTAAGAGGCGGTGATTATAGCATCAGGTGACCCATACACTCGTTTATCCTCCTCCTCCATAAAAAAAATAGTTAAATACACACATTGATGGAATACACGCTTATGGTAGCGAGAGGTTTCATTGTACAGGAATCTGGCTGGGTAAGACAGCATCGCCTTTGTCTACGGTGAAGTAGTAACGTACAAGCATTATTGTGTTTGGGGTTTAAGAGCGCTTGAAAGGTATTTGTTAAATTACTGTACTAATGGGACTCAACATCTTATGACTCTAAGGCTGAGATCTATAGAGAGCGTACTTAGACTTTGCTCAGAATTTACTTACGTAAAACTTAGCTGAGTGTGATAAAACGCGCACTTAACTTTAGCATTGGTCTGTCTCGGCTTAAGTTCAGCATAATTACATCTGTGAAATAACTATAAAAACGAAATCAAAGATTATACTAAGCTTACATTCAGGTTAGTTTTACGTGAGTAAAGTCTGAGCAAAATCTAAGTAAACTCTAACGTCTCAGCCTTAGTGGCAAACGCAACTGCGACGCCGCGCCGCTCATAATTTTGGGTTCAATCAAGAATCGTAAGTGATACTGCATTGTAGTAAACAGAGGTATATTCATCTGGTGAAAGTTTCCTCATTATTACTTTTACTCATTAAAAAAAAGTTATTAGCGCATGCTAATGCAGATTGTCACACCTTCACAAGGGGAATGGAGCGACCGCCCTCAGGCTATTAAATAATAAGTAAAATTGTACTATGTTACTTTGTAACCATATTATTTTTTATGGAAAAAAAAAAGTAGTCGTCTGAGTTTGTTGCGCCCGTTCTTCTCAGGTCTGAGGCATACTTTTTATAATGGCTAATAGTAGATTTGACTGTCAATAAGTGATATCATATCCTATTTTGAATAAAAATATTTAACTTTGAATAATAGTAAAATTTATTGATGACAACCAATGAAGTTCTATACATATAGACAAATCACGTCGTTTGAAACAAACGAAATTTGGAAGATGCCACCAATGACACCATAATTAGCTTCAACTGCTATATATACATACATTGCCGCATTTACTCATTCATTCAAAACATTCTTGGTCAATTAGCAGCAATGAAAAACATTTATTTAATTCAGGTTACGTATATTGAATTTAGAACCCGATTCGGTCAGTGACAGTTGACACATGACATATGGCCGTTCCCAATATACTATCTACAGATAGAGATAAATTACTACCTTCTACTGTCAATAATCTGAATCTGCCCAATATACCCGACAAGTCATTCTTATTGCCTTATATTGGGACGCGTGAATTGCAATTTTCATACAAACTTCTATCGCTGGTAAGCTATACGTCGTCCCATTGACAGACAGCGTGAACGGATAAGGTGAGTTACCGTCGATAAGTTTATTGGCACAGAAAAGTCAACGATAGTTACGATTTTTATCTCAAGTAAGAGATAGACTGAATATTGGGAACGGCCGTAAGGAGAAAAGTGTACTTATATTGTGTTATAATATTTAAGCACACTTTTTCCGTTCCGCTATCAGACTCAATACTATCATCCTCACCATCTGGATGTGTGGCGGTCCTCCACAGTGCGGTTTTCAAGGAGCTTTCTTCCACGTACTACAAAGCTGTTCTTTGTGCGGTGTTCCCACGACGATACGGCATAGGTACCTTCAAAAAAAGCGCGTACACCTTCCTTAAAGGCCGGCAACGCTCCTGTGATTCCTCTGGTGTTGTGGGAGGTTGTGGGCGGCGGTGACCACTTAACAACAGGTGACCCGTACGCTCGTTTGTCCTCCTATTCCATAAAAAAAAGACTGCGTACATGTGAATACAACGTCATTGATGATAACAAACTAATTGAGTGTGGGAACATTTTAGCACTTATCACAGTCGCCTTGACATTATAAAAGCCATAATGATTTGGTTTCTATTACAGGCGAGGCTTGAGATAAACGTCTGAGTTGGGAAGATTTATGAGCTTTGTACTTCGATTCTGTTTTTGATTTAATTAATGACTTCATCTTTTTATATTCAGGATGTTTAGATACAAGATGTTACATTTAAATATGTTAATATTTAATTTTGATACATTTTATTACGTAATCTCGTTATTGATTTGTACCATCAACAAAATTGATTCATGACTAACTTTGTTGATAGTTCTTTTAAAATCATAAAAATAGTTAGGTTTATATTTGTACTAATTAGATTGTATGACGATTGGACTATCTTATTAATAAACGCAGTGTAAAGTTACTCCATGCTTTAAATTACTTCTCCCTATCATGTAATTCTATAGTGACAAAGGTAAAGACAAAAAGTTTTTAACTTGGAATAACTTTACTTCGCGTTTATTAATAAAACAGTCACTGTGCTATTACATAAAAATTAAACATGTGTTGAACACTTGTTTTAAAAAAGTTCTATTACAAATCTGTGTCTTTCTGTTCTTTAGCGTTCAACTACCTTTAGACATTGCTTATATTTAAACACGAGTCGAAGCCAGATTATATTATGAAGACAGATAGATGACAGCTGTCAAAAATTACGTTCCATTCCTTTAATTGTTCTTGTCCACTTCAGTTAATGCTATTTTAACGACGTTTTAGGTAAACACAACCTGATCATTATTTTGTAATAGAAAAAAAATATACTCTATTTTAGACATCGTTATTATTAGGTCACTGACGTTATTATAGTTAGGTCACTGTTAAACAAACGTGTCTAAGCCATGTTAAAATTATTTTTTTATAATAACACCGTCAGTGTCTAATAAAAGTACAACAGTTACTTAGGATACGTGCGTTCAAGCGATTTTCGACCTAATTGTTTATTATGACTGTAGGAAAATAACATTAAGTAGGGTCATGATTCAATTTTGTCGATAGTAAATAGAAAGGAATATATAAATGAGATTAGATTAACATTGCATTATAACAAGCCTGCACAACGAAAACATAAGGCTTGTACACAATGAATATGATCTTAATATATATAAATTACGTGACACGTTGTTTGTCCGCGATGGACTCCTAAACTAATGAACGGATTTTCATGGGGATTTCTTCATGGAGTGCAGTTTGGTCCAACTTGAGAGATAGGATAGTTTTTATATCGATTTGGGACCCATAATTATTTTTATTTTCAATATTTGTTTTGTATGAATATATTTTCTATGAGAGAATTTAGAGACGCTCAGTTTGACAGTTCCGCTGTGAAACAATTTCATCGTAACAACAGGGAGCATTTTTTACGATATAATTCTTGATGTTTTTAAATATTATTGGCAAATTCCTATACAACAGTATTTTTTTATTTTCTACAGAACAACGTCTGTCGGGTCAGCTAGTAATATATATGTCTTTACAAAAGAAAGATAATCTAAATCAGCGTGTTCCATTCCCGCCTTGTTTTTTTTAAAAAGACCATAGAATACAACATTCGTCATTTTCCGCCCACTTGGATGCTTTAGTAAAAAAGACTTCGCACTAAAATTTAGTGACTAAAGCGATACCAATTTATTATTTATTATACCTAATTGATGATTATTATCTTACCTAATGGAACCATCTTGGGTTTTAAAGGATAAAGTTAGGGTCAAGAAAGAGCAGTGTGAAAATTACTGGGCTATGGCAGAATGTTTGGGAAACACTGATGAAAATAATTACAAGAGAAGTATAGTAAATCTAAACATAGCTGTAATAAAAACAATTCGCCGCACCACGATTCATTCAAATTCATATATTTTTAAATCACTTATTAAAAATAAAAAAATACTACACATTCTTAAATATAAGTTCCTTGTGCTGCTTCTTGTCTCTCAGAGCGCTATTTGCTTCCGAAGCGGTGGTTTGATCTCATTTCTAACTAGTGTTAGAAATGAGATCAAAAAGAATTCTAAAGGTATCAATTTTCAGTAAATTGCCTTTTATTATATTGCATAAATCTCTAATAATATGCCTCAGACCTGGCAATTCAACATAACGGATTTCTTTTTGAAAGATTTTTCTTAATTTAATATCCTAAGGATGATCGCTCTATTCCCAAGGTGTGGTATAAAAGTCATTTATCCTTTTGAATTTTCGTAACACATTTGTTTTGTATATTGTCTGGGATCATGTTGTAAAAACATATGCATCGCCCGGCGATAGACAAAGTTTACGTTTGTGTCTGGTTTAAATATCATAATTTTCAGTTGCTAGAATTTTTAATAATGTACCTATCTGCATAAATTGCATTATCAAGAATAGATTGAGAGGCAATAGTTAACAGGTTAATACAAATAAAGAAGTAAAAACTTTTGTTAAAGAAGCTTTTAACTTGAAACTTTTATCTTATATATTAAATTGGTCTGATCGTAATTGAAACCAACTTCAAAATAATGTTAAGACAAGTTTTTAACATTTCAGTTAGTCATTTTAAAGTATATACATGATTAAAGTCAGTATTTTTTGTTAATAATTTTTCAATTTGGCAATCACAAGCCGAATACAGCAATTGATTAAGGTTAACCAAGTACTCAATAAAGTTGCATATATGGATATACTATATTCAAATCATTTTTCAAATAGGTCCATAAAAGTAAAAAACATAACATGTAATATAAAAATACTTCGAATTGTATATCTTATTTAGGTTAATTAATTGTATATCTTAGGGCGTATTTGCTGAAAATTCTTCAGTACCTCTAAGTACATAACAGAACAAGTTTTGTGGGCAGACTTAAAGATTAAACCCACACCTCGGTTTATTGATGAGCCTTCAGTAATTATTGAATTATCGTGACCGTGTTCAATGTATAGAACGAAACTAATTTATATTACAAGACGACCTTGTCTGTGTTCAGATGGGATATGCTAATAATATAACTAACTTATAGTTGAGGTCATTTTAACAAAAAGTGACCCGGAATAAATAGGTCTTCGTGATATCCTTAAGTTCATACTGATTGAAGATTGCCGCTTAGTATTATAATTAAACTATTATTTAAATAGGATTATATTAAACAATGTTATCGAATACTGTTTTAAACATTATAGATTTAGGAACAGTTTTCGTAAGCTACCAGAATCAACAAACTAAAAGCTCTAAAGTCTAAGGGTCTGACTGTAAGCTTAGCATAATCTTTGATTTCTGTTTTATAGTCATTAGAACGGTGAAATTATACTGCGCTTAAGCCAGGACAGTTCAATGTAATAGTCAAGTTCACGTTTTATTGCACTCAGCTAAGTTTTACGTAAGTAAAGTCTGAGCAAAGTCTAATTACGCTCTATAGATCTCAGTCTAAGATTATTTAGGTCCTGATTCTTTGTGATCCGTCAATCGATTCCGAATGTGCATTTCAGTGAAAGCTAGAAACTCTTAAAGGTATATAATTTCATAAGGCATTCATTTTTCTCAAAATTGATTCCTTTAGAATTTGTTTTTGATGCTGGTTCAAACACTACCACCGCATCGGAAACAAATCTCTCAGAGAGAAGAAATGGCGTGAAAAACTTTCCCAGCTTTCTTTTTTGCGCTCTTTTTCATAAAATATACAATATTGTACTGTTATTGTTATTGCTATATAAAAAACCAACTAACTTAAACAAAAACTATTCCAAAACAATAGATACAATATGCAGTAAAAAATAAAAATAAATTAATTGCGTATTTTTATACAATCTAATAAATCTAATTCTTAAAAAAATAATTATGGTTAAACAAAAATAATTAAAAACCCATATAACGCGAGCTTATCTCTGAAACGGCTGGACTGATTTTGATGGGACTTTCATTGGCAACAAATTTATAATAGCTAGAAGTCCTTAATTATCCTATAAGAGTAATATTAATTATTCTATATAATTTATATACATAGTTGTTTATAGCGTGGACTTGCCTAGGGGGAACTTGACATTTACTTCGCCACTGCACGTGAAAGTGACAGTTTTAATAAAATCAAATTGCAATTTAACAATATTTAAATAATAATATCGTTTTTAAGTATCTCAAGACAAAGTTTTTTAACCAGTGTGCGTTGCCAGTGATGACATATTTGATAACTATTATGGGCTTTATGAGAAAGCTCATGGTCACTCAGAGGGCAATGGGCATGAAGGCTATGCCCGGAGTTTGCCTGCGAGATCGAATCACAGATAAGGAGATACTTAGGAGAGAAAGAGGAGTAAAAAAAGAGAAAGAAGAGAAGGTAGTCACTGACGTATTATTGCGAAACTGAAGTGGCAGTGGACAAGGGACATAACTCGAAGTACAGATTGCCGTTGAGACAGTAAAGTCCCCGAATTGCGACCACGTACAGAGACGCAGTGTTGGTAGGTAGCCCACAAAATGCACCTGAATGGGTGATCTGATAAAAATTTCCGGAATAAGTTAGATAAGGGCAGCGTAGTACCGATCACCGCGGATATGTTAAGGGAGGTTTTATTCCAGCAGTGGACGATATTAAAGAAACATATTATTATAACGGTTAATGCTGATTGAAGAATATTATTACTAAATAATCGTTTTAAGATATTATATTATTGTCACTAAACAGATGAATTATAACTTTGGATGTAGTATGTGAGGCATTAAAAATAGCGCGTTTCATTTGCTGTGTTTTCAAATGTCATCAATAACTTATTATGTTAATTAATGCATTAATTTAATTAGTGATGTTTTCAACTTTGATAATATTTTATCTATAATGGGACTTACAAAACTGGATTTATTTACGCTCAGAATAAACTAGTGACATTACAAGACAGATGTAAAAAAGTTCATCAAAGCGCGGTTTCCCCTAAAGCCGACTTTCCCGAGCAAGCGTAACACAGTCGAGCGAAACAGCTCAGTTTAGTAACGCTAAAAGTTATAGTTTTAAAGAGTATTTTACAAAAGGAGTAATACTATATGACCTCGACAGTATGTCACTTCGACCGTCACTTTGAGATTTAAGATGCAATGTCTCGTGTTACTATAATTGTACTGGCTTTAAGCCGAATAAAACAGAAGACCTACTATCATCGTTTAATTAGCGAATAAATTCCGATGCAGTTCAGTTTAGGTGCCTAAACTGAATCGCTAAGAGTCGTACCATGAAGTGCCTATAACTGAATGGCGTTTTAATCGCAATTTGACAGAAATACTTAAGTGTGGTGGTAGAGGCGCGTTCACAACCTAACAACTTAATTAACGTAGTTTTCGGTTAACGAATTTAAGACGCTTAAAAGTTGCAACTTTTATTCGTTAAATTTGATGGTTGTAAAACACTCTGATGTATCTGACAATTGAAATTTGTGAAAAAGATTTAAGTTGGTGCTACAATCATTTTCCTTTCTTATCTTCCACAAGTTTGCCAATGCTGCTTACGGCAAATTGCAATAGATATAAACACGAATGCGCACTTTTTTCAAACATTTGATGATGTAAGTATGACTCAAGACAACTGTGGTCTTCCGAATTTAGTTGTCTTTCAAGTTGAAAAACAGAACAGCACCCCGAGCTTCTGAACGCACCCGCACTACCCCGAGAGAACATTGCACATACAGTTTACTGAATATGCCTGTCATTTTCAAGATTTCCACCGATATATTGACTCATCACGATATCACTATAAGGCGTAGAGACTTGAAATTTGGTAGGAATATTCCTTTCGTCGAGTACAGGTCATCTAACAACGGATCTTAAGAAATTCCACCCGCAAGAGTTTTTTTTTTAATTATGAACAGAACAATGTCTGTCGGCTCAGCTAGTAACATCATAAAATGTAAAATAGTGTGTAAACATATCGGCATGATTATAATACAATTACCCCCTTATTTATAGTGGTCCGCTAACTTAAAACAGCCGCTAAGGAGTGTTTTTCCTCATTCTGACTTAGGTCAATAGAAGAAGACAGAGTGAGAATTAGCAATGCTTTAAGTTAGCAGACTATTATGAATAAGGGGGTTAGTATTTGCAACGGTTCGTACCGATATAATATATTTAGATACGGCAGTAGTTCCGTATTTAGCGTTATTAAAAAAAACTGTTGCATCATCTGTAGAACATTTATCAACATTCTTGACGTGTTTGTGACGCATTTAAATAGTAACCCTAAGAACTTTCGACCTAAATTGTTGGTCTAACGTTTCGTAAGTTTACACGGTACTGTAGTTTAATTAATCACATTACCTTTTCATTACTAGTTATGAGCTGATGAGCACATTGCTTCCTAATGGGCAATTTACACTAATTGTGCCGACACGACATAATTATACGTAAACCATACGGAAAATGTTAAACTAATGAACAATCATAAATATTTGAATTACAAATATTAAATTGTAGATTTTTTAAAATAATAAAACTCATTACTTATCAACTGTTATGAATTGATAACAATTTAAAGTATACGCCTAGTCTGAATTTAAAATTGAATTAATGCGAAAAATTTGGCTGATAATATTTTGGTTTCTATTTTAGATAATTAATACGTCCAGATAGAACCTCTTTCTCATAGGCAACGCATGACAGGAGGCCAGGTTTATTACTTTAGTGTGAATGACAATTTAAGCTAATTCTTACACTCGCGATGCGCGATTCGGTTAGTCATTTTGTTAAACAGCCTGAGGGCGGTCGCTCTATTCCCAATATGTGTCATGTATCATTAAGAAAGTCATTTATGTTAAAGTAACATTTACCACACAAACGTTTTTAACAATTCTTTTGGATTTTGTAATACATATGCTTTGAATATTTTCTGGGATCTTGTTGTAAAAGCATATACAACGCCCCACAAAAGTCTTGCTAACTTGACTTAGCCGAGTAGTAGGCACTATAATTTTATGTTTGTTCCTGATGCTAAAATTATGATTATGACAGTTTCTGGCAAATGCTATGCCTTTGTACATACATAACATTATCAAGAATATATTGAGAAGCATATATTATTAATCATGTTTTGGATCATTTAAATATATTATATTGTTTCTATTTACAGCCTGGCACTACTGCGATATAGACGGTCGACAAGCCTCATTCCTATGTCCTAACGGAACTGTCTTCTCTCAAGGCGTCGCTTCTTGTGACTGGTGGTTTAACGTGCGGTGTGCGCTCTCTCCAGCGCTGTACCCTCTAAACGCCAGGCTTTACAGAAGAAGAAAGAAGCAGTCCAGACCCAAACCACATCGCGTCATAGATAAGAAACTTGTTGATGAAATATTTTTGTAAATACACTATAGTAAAAAGAAATAGTTCCTATTTTTCTACTATATACTGGGTGTCCCAGAATAGGTGGGATAAGGGAAAATGGGGATGACATTGGCCAAAAAAGATTTCACGGCTTTTGAGTTATTGAGCTTATTGGAAATATGGGAAAAGTGATACGCCGCGTTCGTTGTATGGTTGCATAACCCTAAAATTGTAAGTTGTTATATTACCCTAAAATCATTTAAAGATGGCATTTTTTGTCTGGGTTTGTTTGTGTGAGTCTACGAAAGTAAATAGGAAGCAGCAATATTGTATTAAATTTGAGATAGTAAGTTCATTTACACATTAATGAACGGGCTCACGAAATATGTACCTCGTTAGTTATAGTTTCAATAGTCGGTATCTATATTATCTTGCATTTGTTGTATTCCTTTTGTATCATATGTATAATTTAATTATTAAGTATTATATATTTAATCAAAACAAATCTTATAACTATATTAAATTAGAACTAACTTTAGGTTCCTAGCTTTAAATGTGAAAGCTACATATCGTAAACTAAAGCGATAGAAAATACCAAACCAATTTAATGAAATGGAAAGTGGATTAATATAAAAATGTATTGAGCCAATGTAGATGGAAGAGTCGTAGGAAGTGTTGCGATAGCTGAGTGTGACCTAGTTCACCTATACAGAGTGAATAAAAGTGGGCGTGTTTGGCCAAATCCGAAACTAAGACGAATAGCGAAAAGTAATCAAAGGACATTGACTTTGAAAAAAAACGAGTGTGCTTTAGTCATAAAAATCGTTCAAGAACGACATGAAATTACGAAATAATCATGAAATCACCGTTCGCGTAACGCTAGCGTTCGATCGTTACGCTCTCGTCATGCATTCACCAGCTTACTTCCCAACTCCCAAGTCAAGAAGTCACCGTTCGCGTAACGCCAGCGTTCGTGCGTAACGTTCTCGTCACGCATTCACCAGCTTACTAGCCAAGTAAAACGTGCGCAGTGAAGTCTTAATTAAAAAAAAAAACACTAATATTTAAATAAAACACTTTTAAAGGATTAAAACGCGTGTAATTGTAACGGTTTTACATTAGATGTTTGCGGAATAAATGGCGCTAAACTTCATAATGACAACTATGACACTATCTTTGACCCACTTCATTTGCAGTCCCCCTGAAAACGAGATCTGGAAAGGTTTTGAAACGTCGGGTTAACTAAAATAAAAGTGTAACTTTTACGCAAACATCTAATGTAAAACCGTTACAATTACACGCGTTTTAATCCTTTGAAAGTGTTTTATTTAAATGTGTAACACTCGCATTAATCAAAGAAAATACAAAAACACCTATATTACACATAAAGATCAAATTCTGTGAAACACACGGCCAACTCAATATTTCGGATTGGCTAGAGCGCCAAATCCGTATATAGCTTATACCAAGATGAAAGTCTGGGGCTGTACGAGTAGGTATACCCTACTCGTACTGTAGTCGTACAGCCCTAGACCTAGACTACAGTTGCCTACTGAAAAGATCAGTATCAAGAACCAAAGATAACTATGAATATCATAATTCCTCCGTCTCGCTAGCCAGTCCTAGGACACTGTCATCAATGTTTAATCCTTCTCAAAATTCGGCAATGTGATATTATTGAACTGCCAATTAGATATTATTAATGTTAAAAGTAAGCCATTTCTCTTAAGTTAGTTTAAGTTAATTTAGACGGTATAGTCTGAAATCCGAATTGTTATATCCATAGCCTTGCAATAATACACTAGCGTCTAGACAAACGTAGCGTGCAAGAGAGTAGAACATGTCTATCGGAGACGCAAAGATAGAAAAGTAAAACGAAATCTATTATCACTGATATCATCCCCACCATCTGGATGAGTGGCGGTCCTCCACAGTACGGTTTTCAAGGAGCTTTCTTCCACGTACTACAAAGCTGTGGAATGAGCTTCCTTGTGCGGTGTTTCGGGGACGACATGGGTACCTTCAAAAAAAGCGCGTACACATTCCTTAAAGGCCGGCAACGCTCTTGTGATTCCTCTGGTGTTGCAAGAGAATGTGGGCGGCGGTGATCACTTAACACCAGGTGACCCGTACGCTCGTTTGTCCTCCTATTCCATAAAAAAAAACTGTAACCGATTTTGATTCGAACGTTGGTACTCGTAAAAAGTCAGCCGTGCTTGAAATTAGCATAGCTAGCTAACACACACATTATAAATCAAATTTCTTCAACATTATCGGGCATAAAGGCATAAAAAGGCATAAAAGGCATTTATTTTCTCAAAATGGATTCCTTTAGAATTATTTTTGATGTCATTTCTAATATACTAGATACTACTACCGCTTAACAAATGGTGCTCTGAGAGAGAAGAAGCGGCGCAAGAAACTCTCCCAGCAATCTTTTTTTTGCGCTCTTTTCAATATAAATATACAATATTGTACAAAAATATTTTATCGCTATAAAATATTTACAATCTAGTCCCAGGCTGATCATTTAGATATTCAGCTGTGGAGTAATAGGGTTTACGACAGAGCCATTTCTTTTAAAACATTTAAATTGATTTATAGATAATGCCTGAAGGTTGTCTATATAATTGTTGTTATAGTACTAATTTAGTATTGCATATATATATAGATATAAATGAAATTTTTTTCAACATCTGCTTTTTGTATATTTCCTGATAAGATTGCAGTTTACATTCCGCTAAGCATCTCTGGTTTTTAAGGCTATCTATTCCGTCTTCTCAGATCATCATCTCCAGTAATATCTTGACTAATAGTTTATCATGATACAAGTGAGCGTGGACGTAAATCGAGTCTCTAGTGAGTATATTTCTCACGAGTTTCATACGCACTTTTTCAACACACTTGTAGGGAAAACACAAACATTTTTAAATTCAAATTCATCAAATATATATCATCAAACAATGCATCATGATTATACAATGATCTCTCACTATATAGTTCATACAGCCTTTGTCTGCTCCTATGAATGCCAGCTGTTGCCCAATCATTAAATGGCAGGAGGCCACCTGATTTAACTGACTTAGAAGTAAATATAGAAGCAAACTCTGTTAATTATTTTAAATAACATATCATACATTTCATGAGGATTAATATTATATTTGAATAAATCCAAATTAGAGAGTTTAATTGACACATTGCCTCTATATTTCTCCATTCGCCTATTATTCACAGGAACAAACGTAAATTTTTTAATTTTAGTACATTTATTGACCTCAATATTAAAAGACGCTAACTGACCAAAGTGTTCTGAACTCAGTTTGTTAATTATTATTATCTGAGAAATGGGTTTATAATTGATAAATATGTTATCAATACAGCTTTTGGTAATTATTGCCTGAGAAATGGGTTTATAATTGGTAAATATGTTATCAATACAGCTTTTGGAGGTGCCAGTTAGTCTAGTAGGCTCTAAGAAAATATTGGTTAAATCATATGATTTGAATAAAGATCTGAATCTAATACTGGTCGTGGATTTTTCTAATAAATTAATATTAAAATCACTACATATCATGATATACTTATTAGACTCAGATAATTTTAATAAAACCTCCTCCAATACACTTTCAAATAATTCATATACTGCATCTTAAACAATCGTAAGCAACTGAGTACATTTCTCTAAATTTTGCAAGTATTAATTAGGCCTTCGTTTTACATTTAGTACTGATGGGGTTAAATCTTTCAATTGTTCATCTTCTGTACTAAAACTTTTACAATTATACACCAAGCATCAAACGAAATACAAACAAAATATGAAAATTATGGGATATGGCTCGCAATTTTTTTTTTTACACGCGCCATAATATGTAGGGTGATGGATTAGATATCGCCATACTTTAAAATAATTTGATAATAATACTAGTTTTTTCGTCTTGATTAGGGACACATTTATTTATTCCAAAAATGTAAATGGATTTTCAGCGGCCTTATACATCTTTGTTGTTACAAAGAAAAACTATATTACCCGGTTAAATTGAATATGACCTTTTTACTCTCATATAATTTGCAGTTCGTGGGAGGCTCTTTTGCACAGGATGCCGGCTAGATTATGGGTACCACATCGGCGCCGTAGCTAGTGAAATTACTGGGCAAATGAGACTTAACATCTTATGTCTCAAGGTGACGAACGCAATTGTTGTGCCGCTCAGAATTATTGGGTTTTTCAAGAATCCTGAGGGGGCACTACATTGTAATGGGCAGGGCGTATCAATTTCCATCAGCTGAACGTCATGCTCGTCTCGTCACTTTATTCATAAAAAAAAAGTTAGGTACTAACTTAACGTGGTAGGGATTATTATGCACTAGTGTGTAATATTATTATGCACGTGTTCGGTTTATGGCCCTAAAAACGATGTAAGGCTCACTTTACGAGCAAGTGTGTTAAAAATTTTACTAACTGATACGTATAGATAGTAATTAGCATATAAAATCAAATAAAGGGTTGATAAAAAATTATATAATATTTTAATTACTAATTGTTAACTATAATTAATTAAGATGGGAAGTCCAGCAACAGTCAACTCCAATTGTTACGAGGTGCTGAAATCACCCGACGCACAGTTCTTTTTAATTTATTTTTAAATGTTACTAAGTTTTGTTACCTCATTTAATTTAGTATTTAAATACTGTAATTAATACTGTAAATTGAAGGTGTGTGTTTAGTTTTGATAATAAAGTGTTTTCTATTCTGTTCTAAAAATTGCCACAGGCACAGGGATATATACCTCAGCCCGCACCTGCCGCTTTCTTTACGCGGTGTTTCCAAGATGATACGATATGAGTACCTTTAAAAAAACTGCTTAAACCTTCCTTTAAAGGCCGGCAACGTTTCTGTGATCCTGGTGTTGAAAGAGAGTACGGGCGACGGTGATTATCTTCCTCTTCTATAACAAGCACCTTTAGTTGTAAAACTTTTGTAAGCTGGTTGAATCTAGAATGAATTTATTAAGATATATATATATATATAAGATAATTTTTAATATCAACAACATGTAGTAGAGATCACGATAACGGGATCATCCATCCACAACAAGTAGCGCCCGTTTACGAGGATTACTAAATAGGCGCACAATGGATAAATTCTGGAATATATGCCCGTTTATAGAGCGTCTGTATGTATGTAGAACTAAAGCCAGGCTTCAGCGAATGTTTATTAAAGACATTCAACAAACAAACATACACAAAACTTTATTTCCATTCTAACATGTTTCTCTGCACACACCGTCTACTCCTCGCGTGCCTCGCGTACAAAACTTTGTTATTATAAAAAACAAAATGAGTGCCGACGAGGCAGATATATCCTGTGTTCGATATTTATTAAAACAAAACAAATCTTATAACTATATTTACAATACTATGTTTACATTAAATTAAAACTATCGTTACGGGGAAGCGTACCAATAATACTGGCAGAATTTCCATACTGGATTGTTATTTGCACTTTTCCCGTGGCTCACCTCAATAGGGCTACTGAAAACCCAGGCCCAGCTATCAAACGAGGAAGTTTTTGTTTAAATTTTAGTAATTTTGCAAACATCGCCTTCAAGTTAGACCCTATCGACAATGGCGAAATATTAATTATATATATATACAGAAGATTGGTTTGTCTTAGCTTTCTGTGAGAGATTGACATAGAATAAGAATAGGTACATTTAACTATGACGAGATGAATGAGTGAATTCTTTTTGCCATGCCTCGAACTGTGGTTCAATATCAACGACTAAAGCATCATACACTTTCGTTTCGCAGACGACATAGATAACATGGCCGAGACCATGGAAGACTCAAACCATATGCTCGATGGCCTCAATACAACTTCTCAAGGAGTAGGTCTCAAAATGCCCATGGAAAAGACGAAGATCATGTCAAATGTCCACGTCATAAATAATATTTTATTTACAGAATTTTTGTTTTAAGTTATTAGTTTAAAGTTTTAAGTTAGATGTTATGTTTTGAGACTGTCTATAATATTTATGCCTGTAATAACAGTAATCAAAAGTTATAGGGTATTTTCCGTCGACCTAGAACTATGAATTTGGCATGTAACACCGTCTGATACTACAAGTGTAGGGGAAAGTCCGAGATCTATACAATATGCAAGGGACGGCCAGTTTAAATTGGATGTAGTTCCTGAAAAACGTTCCAAGCCACAAACGTCACATTTTAAGTAATTCGTGTTTAAAGTTTAATAAATATGAGTGTTGGTTGTCATGTGATGACATGTGGGTTGGGTCACTAAGTCATGATGTCATTTAAAGAGTGACAGTAGGGCTGCCATATTTTGTCAGTCCGTTAATATGAATAACGCGACAAGTTTTGTTTTCTTAACTCAATTTCGACATGATCGTGGTTTGGAAAGTTTTTCTGGAATAACGTCCAATTTTGAATTAAGTTAACTGTATCAAGTGGAGTAGCGTATGAAAGGGCTTCATTGGCACAAGCAAACATATTTTTATGGTGTATTAATCATTTTTATGATGCACAGTTTTCGATTTATGAATATGATTTAAATAAGAATAAAAAAAAACATTGTCCTTTTTTATTAGTATAGGTTGGTAGCTAATAATATGTACGGAACCAGGCGAGAACAAGTCCAATACGCACTTTTTTATATCAAATCTTATTTAGGTACCTACTATACAGCGTGTACATATATTAAATAAAAAAAATACAAAAAATTATAAATCAATGCCAAAAATATCCCATGAAAAGATCAAATCATTGACAAACAATGACTTTAATTGTATGTGTATGTGTGTACTGTATACACAAACATAAGAACGAAGAATTAATAATACACAATGTTACTTATTTCACTGTCACTGATAAAATGATATGTAGTATTTTTATGTCGCTAGTATAATGTCCTTTACTTTAGGCTGCATTTGTGAAAGGTAATTATATAATATTTCTGTAACTGTCCAGTATGAAAGAAATTACTACAAATTTACGATCTCTGAACTATTCAAAATTGCCCGTTTTTTAGGTACACGTTAAATCACACCTGTCTACGGGAGGAGAAACTAGAGAGCCCTAAAGAGAAAGAAAGAGAGAAATCTAAACAATTTGATATGTATTGAAGTGATAACCCATCTGCAATTAATTTAGACAAAAAAAAATTAAAACAAAATTTATGAACGATTTGGAAGGCGAGAGGTCGCGGGTTCGTGTCCATCATGTGTAAGTATAGAAATATCCATTTTCACTGATGAAAAATCATCATCTTCGTCAGTCATGGTTTGAAAAGGGTATCTTATAAAGGAATCACAACATTTGATAATTTAATAAGAGAGAGCAGAGAAGAGCTGCTCGAATCATCGAAGACCCAGTGCTCTGTGAACTGCTCGATCATTTGGCGTTGCGTAGAGATGTCGTCGCTTCATTGTGTGTCTTCTGCCGCATTTATCACGGGGGTGTTCCGAAGTACAGTTTGTCCAGATCCCTGCCACCGTATTCCACCTTCGCACGACACGCCACAAATTAGAATATCATCCCCAACAATCTGGATGTGCTGCGTTCTTCCGCAGTGCGGTTTTCAAGTAACTTTCTTCCACGTACTACAAAGCTGTGGAACGAGCTTCCTTGTACGGTGTTTCCGAGACGATACTCCAAAAAGAGCGTACCACTTCTTTAAAGGCCGGCAACGCTCCTGTGTTTCCTCTGGTGTGGCAAAAGAATGTCGGTGGCGGTGATCACTTAACACCAGGTGACTCTGTGATGTACGCTCGTTTGTCCCCCTTTTCCATAAATAAACACTTAATCTCTGGGAAAAAAGAGTGAAGATGCAGCCAAAAAACTGAAAACCAGCCTTCTTCTTACCCAGATCAGAACCCCCCCCCCCTGCCACATAACATGGCCTTCTCCGTAGTTCATACGACATGCCGATATCGAGTCGCGCAATCTATAGAACAAGCAGTTGCTAAATATCCACATGGAAACAGTGTGTAATTTGGTTATAAAATTTAGCTTCATCAATGGAAGCTTTAAGACGAAAAGATTTTACTGAACAATTTAAAATAAGTCGACTCTATAAACATTCAATTAATGCAATAATTAATAAGTTTATACTGTTGACTTATTTCGAATGGTGCGGAACCATTTGTATGATTATAGTTCACAAATCAAGCCTTTCGCTTACCTGATATGAGTTATACCGCAGTGCCCACTACGATACAAAGTTACTCAGGAATCCTGATGAAAAAACTTGAGACCTAGAAACTGAACGTAAATGCGTTTACGCTTGTTACTTTGATGATGATGCAGGATGTTATGACTACCCAGTTATTTCAAAACAAACTATTGCTTGATATTTTTTAAAGGGAAACTTCTTTGCATGAGGGTTAAAATGTTTACGGATGAAACGCAATAAAGTGACACGAAAATGGGGGACGTTTTTGTCCAAGAAGAAAGAGAGAGTGATTGAGAGAAAGACCGAACGTAGCATAAATCACATATCACCTAGAATATCTTAATTACATCAACTTAATTAAAATAAAAAGAATTTTATATTGACAAAAGCGTTAGATTTAGAGAACAGATTAGTATTTAGGGAATAGATTAGTAGAAATATAAACGAGATTTAAAAGAAATTTCACTTCTGACATGTGTACTTTGTACGCATGCAATTTTTTTTTATTTTGAAAATTGATGAAGGAGTTATTACGAGGAGATGTTCGCAGAGGCGTCCATTGATGGTTTCGCAGCCATTATGTGAAAAAGATGCGCATTTTTGCTCGCTCGAGTCCACGGCAGCACCAACACTCCTGAGCGTTTTTGCAGATCGGTGGGAGTCCCGCCTTTTACGAAGGTTTTTTTGGCTTCACACCAATATAAAATAATCTTGATTTAGGTACCTACGGACAATCGTATTTAAGTAAAACATTACTAACACAAATATGGATCCGATCCGAAATAAAATGTTTATTATTATTACTTGTTTACTCAAACAAAACAAATCTTATAACTATATTTACAATACTATGACAACATAAAATTAAAACTATCATTAAGTTGAAGCGTACCTAATATTTTGGCAGCATTTCCGCGTTGTATAGCTAGGCTGATCCGTTGACCGAGATAGCTGCCAGCGCTTGGGTTTCCAGTAGCCTTATTGAGGCGCGAAGATAGTATTTTGAACATTCTCCGCGCCTCTGGGCCCCACGGGCCAAGTGTCTTCTTTATTAATATTAGCTTAGTTTTTCTTCTCAATATAATCCTTAGCAAATTTCATTCGCACCCTTAAAATAGTATATGTATGTACAACTTTAACTCCTTATTATGACAGGATCAAATTTTCTCCGTATACGCGGCCTCCATTATAACCAGACACATTAATTACCAGTAATATTTAAAACTTCCAACAATGCCAATTCATATGACTGTTGTTATCCACTAATTAATCGTGGGATAGTGTGGGTGCCTCTTAATACAAGAATTGTAATATTGTATAGCCATACAAATGTACACATGCCGCATTTTTTACGTTTATTATAGTCAAGTCTGTGTAAACCATAGACTATGTACTAGCGTACAGAAATAGACGATCAAAGCGTGTGAGTGAGAAGAAAATTTTGAAAGGAGATACAGCAGGAGAGAAACGGTAAGCGAATCTATTGTTACAGTAACACCGGGAAGCAGTAACCGATTTTAATTGACAATTTATAATAAAAAGTCAGCTCCATAGTTTCTTGAATATTAAACCACTAGTTAACGAAAACAGTTTGGTATTTGTTAGTGATTTCCCTCACTTCTTGGATTAAATATACAAATTTATTTTGTACCTAAATTCATGGACAAACCAAAACCCGCGCCTCTCGGGTTTCGTCCGAGCGCTCTTACCAATTGAGCCAACCGTCCGAGTGACGCATTGAACGAAATTTTTGTACCTTTACCCAGGTAAATGACTGATATGAAAAATCACTGAAAATGTTTAGAAAATGAAAATCAGCTTAACGTAGAGAGTTGCCAATACTTTTATTGTTTTTCGAAGTAATCTCCGTTCCTCTCTACACATCGTCGCATTCACTCACGCGGATCATCATTTTGATTGCTATGTCCTTACGCTTTAACTCGTTAAAGCAATGGTAAATAGTAGCACGAGATGGGGCTTCATTAAGAAATGCTAATCGCAGCCTATGATAGCTTTGTTGTTGAGTAAGCCCAGAACGAAAGTCATAATAAATCATTGACCGAAAATTTTCTCGCGTTAAGTTCATTTTCACGTGTAACAAGAGTATTGGATTTGCCGCCAATTCACAAAAACAAATGACAAATGAATGCAATATACTACATTAGGTTACCAAAGAGTTCTAAACTGAAATTCAAAAAAAGTTTTCATTAGCAATGTTTCTAGCTAGTGTTCAACTCTCAGGTTGTGGCTCCATCTACAGGATCTACTTTACAACTGCTCAACAAGATATTCTATTAAAAGTTTCGGTCGACGCCTAACTCGCACCATTGGCTCAGTTGGTAAGAGCAGTCAGAGGGAACCCGAGAGGCGCGGTTTCGAGTCCCGCATCGTGCATGAATTTTGACACAAATTAAATTTGTACACTAGCTAACGCTTTATTATTATATATTCAAAGTCTATCATTATAACGGTAAAACTTCTACTCAGTCACATTATCTATGCAATTTGTTATGTTTTTAAAGTGATAACCCTCACTTCTAGGATTTATACACATAAAAATTTGAAAACAAAATTTTATGAACGATGCGGGATTCGAATCCACGACTTCTCGCGTTCCGTGCGACTGCTCTTCCAACTGAGCTAGCCGTTCGACCGTTAAGCCACAAGCTGAGAGTTGAACAAAGCATACAAGAATTAATAACGATACGTAACTCGAACGCTTAGCTCTGCATAACCAAATCAAAAAAACGATAAACGGTCAAGGCGATTTAAATAATATGAAATGTTTTTATTCTATATTCACAAAGTAATAACATTTATGAATATATATAAGTAGTTATCTAATATATAAAATTCTCGTGTCGCCGTGTTTGTATTTAAGCTCCTCCGAAACAGCTTGACCGATTCTCATGAAATTTTGTGTGCATATTGGGTTGGTTTGAGAATCGAACAACATCTATTTTTCATCCCCCTTAATGTTAAGGGTAGTCCACCCCAAATTTATTTTTTATTTTATCGATTTTTTTTTTTTAATTTAATTTTATTATTATTCAACATTTAAAAATAGATACAACCTCAAATTTTTGCCCTTCTACGATCTACAACTATTTTTGTATCGCGATTTTTATATTATTCTGTTCCATCCACAAATCCGCTATAGGGTTGCAAGATGGCAATCTAACACAATAATATTGTAGTAGGAAAAATTTGGTAGGTCTGAGAACTTTTTATACCCCAAAATTATTTTAATTACTTTATATGGCAATACAACGTTTGCATGGTCAGCTAGTAATTCTATATGAATTACTCTGGTTTCTCGAAGTGCTCTTTTAGTCGACTCGATCCGAATTAGCTCGAACGAGCAATACATAGGCGATCGTGATAGTTCAGTGCCAATAATTATCCACGAATTAAAGTTCGCTCAGCACGCCTATAGCAGTTTTCAGTTCCAGTAAAGAATATGTAATACTACAAGTACTTCCAGTAACATACGGGATCACAATACGCGGTTTGATTCAAATTCAAAATCAAATATTTTTATTCAAAATAGGATTTAAAATCACTTATTGAACGTCAAAAACTACCACCCATTCAAAAGAGACTGCCTCAGACCTGAGAAGAATAGGCGCATGGGTTACAATGTGATATCGTACAATAAAAATTTATAATTAAAGAGCCTGAGGGTGTTCGCTTTATTCCCAGTCCGTGGTGTCATTAAGAAAATCGTTTATGCTATAATAACCTTTCCCACACAAACGTTTTTTAACAATTCTTTTGAATTTCGTAACACATTTGTTTTGTACAATCAGATTAATTTTTATTTTTGATTCAGATAATATTTTTATTTGCAGATGATGCTTTTGTGACATTTATTCTGAAATAATTATGGTGTTGATAATCAATGTTACTGTCACGACGGACATTAACCGCGTGACATTTAGTGAAGTACCGGAACTACCGTCTCCGGAGTGCTGTGCTACTTCCGATATTAACTTGTTGTATTACTAAGTGAGCGAACCCAAAGGATGATGCCAAGTGGATATCACATCTGTGAAGCCGTGCGTTGGATCAGGTGTAGAACGTTGTCATATTTAAAACTGCGGTGCGTCAGACAGTCTGTACGCAAACGGTTCATTTGGTTTGTGATTTTTGATGTGTCTGAGTGTACATGATTTGTTTTTTATGGAATAGGAGGATAAACGAGCGTACGGTTCACCTAATGTTAAGTGATCACCGCCGCCTACAATCTCTTGCAACACCAGATGAATCACAAGAGCGTTGCCGGCCATTAAGGAAGGTGTACGCGCTTTTTTTGAAGGTACCCATGTCGTATCGTCCCGGAAACATCGCACAAGGAAGCTCATTCCACAGCTTTGTAGTACGTGGAAGAAAGCTACTTGAAAACCGCACTGTGGAGGACCGCCACACATCCAGGTGGTGGGGATGATATCCTAACTTGTGGCGTGTCGTGCGAACTAGGGATTCGGCGGCAGGAATCAGGTTAAACAGCTCTTCGGAACACTCCCCGTGATAAATGCGTGATGCCACTTATTATCACCACATCAGCCGGAAGACGCCCACAGCTCCACAAAGGTCTCCTCCAAAGATCTCCACGACGATCGGTCTTGCGCTGCTCTCACCCAACCAATTCCGATCTAGACCAGATCATCGCTCCATCGTGTCTTCGTTTATGATAGTGTTGCGAACCCTGGGATTCATGTTTATTTTCGATCAATTCCTCAAATAATAATGTATCGCATAACAACCCGATTATGAGAATTTGTAGAGAATTTAACGAAGTGTGTGCTGATTTTGATATATTCTTTACAAATGTAGACATTTTTAAAAATACTCTTTATAAAACTTTCTAGTTTATGTAAAATAATTTAATGTTTAACTAAATTTCGTTATACTGTAATTACTATTGTGTCCACTTATTAATTTTTTATTTTTTAACTGTATTTGGTGAATGATGTGTACAATTTTAATTGGATCTCAGGATCATAAAAATATGCTGTACTTGTTATTAGATGATAGTTTTATCTTGTTATCTGTTATTGTACCTACTTGTAAATAAATAAATTCCTATCACCTGTCAGAATGAGAAACAGAATGTTTCAAGTCCTGTGGAAGATCTTACTTCGCTTTTTCTAGCTGGCGAATGAGCTGCTTCGTCGACTCTACAGTAGTGGCGTGACACTCCGGCTTCCTCAAGTAAATATACAGTTATAATAAAATTAAATAAAATTAGTTTAATATAAGTAAATATGAGCCTTTATTTACAGTTATAACAACAAATTTTTCGACTAACAGTTGCTTTCAATATTTTATCTCTAGTCTGAGATTGCTTTGTATCCAGATTTAATGCCATCCGCTTAAACGTGCCAATAATTACCTAAACATTAATTTTCAAATCCATATCTTTCGTATAGAGAACGCTAAACCATCACCATTCATACATATAACAAGCGAAAATAATAAGAAAAATATTGAACATTTCGTAAATATTATTTAAATGCCAAAAGCAGGAGATGGATTAAATTATCAAGCTCGGATCGCCAATTTTGGATTGCACTACGGCTAATTAATATCTTTAGAGCATACTTAGACTTCGCTCAGACTTTTCTTACGTAAAACTCGGCTGAGTGCGATAAAATGCGAAATTGTTTTACATTGAACTGTCCAAGCTTAAGCTCAGTATAATCTCAGCTGCCAAATAACTATAAAAAAGCGGCCAAGTGCGAGTCGGAATCGCTTATGAACGGTTCCGTAGTAGCAAGTAACATAATATAAAAGTTCTTGCAGTTCGTTGTAACTTTGACCGATGTTTAAATAATAGTGTATTTAAAAAAACTACTTACTAGATCATATCTTTGTTTAAGTTTTATCATTTTCTTATTTTAGAAGTTACAGGAAGGGTTGGGTCACACAATTTTACCACTTTCGAAACGTCTCTCGCACAAACTATTCAGTTTAGAAAAAAATGATATTAGAAACCTCAATATCATTTTTGACCTATCCATAGAAAATTTTGAGTTTCAGTTCTAAGTATGGGAAACCTACAAAATTTATTGTTTGTTTTTCTATTTTTCTCTGAAAATCTTAATGCGGTTCACAGAATACATCTACTTACCAAGTATAAACATTATAGTTCTAATAGTTCAGAAAAAAGTGGCTATGACATACGGACGGCCAGACACACAGACATGACGAATCTATAAGGGTTCCGTTTTTTGCCATTGGCTACGGAACTCTAAAAAGAAATCAAAGATTATGCTAAGTTTAAACTCGGCTATGTTGTACGCAAGTAAAGTCAATCTAAGCCTTAGATATCGACCGTTAAATACTCAGCTTATTTAAAACCAATAGTAAGTTAACATACGATAAATAGTCTACATTCTAAAAAACAGTGACCAGTCAGTAAGACTCGAGTTGTCTCAAAGTAATTTGCAACGCGGGCCGCGCTATACGCATGCGCGAAGCAGTAACAGTGTACTACTACGAAAATAACCGAATATTTTATACGAAGTTTATTTTTGCCATTTGGATGTTGGATTTATTGTTACGATGGAGCTTCAGATGATGATTTTATGCGGTATGTGTGATGTTACCATTAAATTATATTTATTTACTTTTATGTTAAAAATATTCGGTCGAAAGTGTGTCATTTTTAACCGACTTCAAAAAAGGAGGAGGTTCTCAATTCGTAGGTATATCTTTTTTTTTGTTTGTTATCTCAAAACTGAACCGATTGAACCGATTTTGATAATTCTTTTTTTATTTGAAAGCTGGTGCTTCCCGTGTGGTCCAGATCTGACAATGGCATCCATGAGAAAACCATAAAAGTCTTATGTGACAATCGTGTTTATGATTTATTAATCAATGTTAGTAAGTCTTTTAGTGGACGATGTATATCCTTTTACAATATGATCCCAGAAAATGTACAAAACAAATGTGTTACGAATTTTAAAAGAATTGTTAAAAAACGTTTGTGTGGGAAAGGTTACTACTATAACATAAACAATTTTCTCAATGATAACACAGACTGGGAATAAACCGAACACCCTCAGGCTCTTTAACTATAAATGTTTATTGTACGATATTACATTGTAATCCATATTTTTATAAAAAAAAGCCCGTTGAATTTCTTGCGCTCGTTCTTCTCAGGTCTGAGGCAGCCTATTTTGAATGGATGGTAGTTTTTGACGTTCAATGATTATGAATCCTATTTTGAATAAAAATATTTGAATTCGAATTTGAAAGTGATACTTTAAATATTATTTTTATCTGTTCAATTTGCGTAAGAGCATATAATTAATCAAGTTCTCGGTCTAATTAATACACACTTGCGAAAATAATCAAAGCTCGACTGCAGATTGAAATAACGCATATAAGTATTATTATACTTTAGTACATGTTATATAGAGGCTTTCACTGGCCTTAAAACACAAAGGACTTTAGTTTGACAAGGCCAATGTCAGTAAGATAACATTCAAAGTAATTTATGAGTTAGTTTTGTATAATTTGTATTTAGAGCTACGAGCTGAGCCGACAGACGCTGTTCTGTCGATAGAAAAAAAAGATGTACTCGGGAATAATATAGTCTAAAGCCTTCGGGAATGTGTAATTACATTTTTCTCAATGATTTTATAAAATGTAGTAAGAAATAAAATTATAAGTATTCATTTCGTATCTGTCTAAACAGCTTTTACATTACCGCTTTATAATTGCCATTTTTTTTAAGTATTAACATAGATATAGTATCTTATCTTTAAGAGATAGACATTGGTACAATTATTCCACCTTCCATTAAAAAAAGCGTGTGGTGTACACGCTTTTTTTAAAGGCCGGCAACGCTCTTGTGATTCCTCTGGTGTTGCAAGAGGATATGGGCGGCGGAGATCACTTACGATCACGTGACCCGTACGCTCGTTTGTCCATAAAAAAAAATTATTGTGGACTTTTTTGTAGACCTATTTAAGATGCTCAATTCCACCATACATTATTTTGTTATATCTCAAAGGAGTTTAGACAGCGTTTTCGTTTGAAACTTCCGAATGGCAATTTAATTCCGACACCTCCAACAAATATCGCTAATGTATACAAATATGTATACAAAAACTAAACAATAAACAAGTTAAACACTAAAACCTGCCTCGAGAATCACGCTATCCATTAGTGAAAACAGCATGAAAATCGGTGAAGTAGTTTTTGATTTTATCGCGAACAGACAGACAGACAGATACGGCGGAGGACTTTGTTTTATAATAATACTAGCTGACCCAGCAAACGTTGTATTGTGGATATTAAAATCGCGATACAAAAGTAACTGTTGATCGTAGATCGGTGAAAATTTGAAGTTGTATGTATTTTTTAATGCTGACTCATAATCAAACAAATTTAAAAAAAAATGTCAAAAAAATTAAAAAAAAATTTGGCGTGGACCACCCTTAACATATACACCCAATATTTCATGACAATCGGTCAAGCCGTGTCGGAGGAGTTCAAAGTTTAACACCATGACACGAGAATTTTATATATTAGATGTCCCAGGTTCAGTGTTAACATTTTGTTTAAACATTAGATGCAATTAAAGTGACACTACCTTGGGCCAGATTTCTTTTTTGTTATATATTACGTCTTAACTTTATAACTAGTTTTTATTTGGCACGACGAGTAGTGTGAGATTTAAATCTACGATGGTTTTATGTACATTTAAACAGTATGTTTAATATGGTTATATTATAATTATTGTGACTGACCTTCCTTTAAACAGCTGGACTGATGTTGATAAACTGTTGTGCGTGTATGGTAGTAAAGTTTAAATTGAAATATTTTTATTCAAAATAGGCTCTATAATCACTTAGGAATCGAACGTCAAGAATACCACCTATTACCTAAATAGTGTGCCTTCATAATTTATAATTAAATACCGTAAGAGTGTTCGCTCCATTCGCATTCTGTGGTACATATCATTAAGAAAAATATGTATGTTATATTATTATCTTTTGAATTTTGTAATTAGTTAGTTATAGGAATTTTTTCATTATTTTTATGACGAATATTGATGTTAGATTACTTATTTCCATGTCAGAAAATAATAAAGCATCAAATATCCTGAAATAACTTAAGTCGCGTTCCGTAACGATTGATTGTAAATACACTTACATCATATACCTCGCTATTGATTAGAAATGTCAGTATTTTCGGGATAGTATTTGGTATGATGTGAACTCCAATTGGAGTCCTTAAACCTACCAAGGAAATAATCAGCTTCATAGAAGCAGTTGGAATCCGCTTGATGCTGTAGCACGACTATAAAAAGTATACTGGGAAGAGATGAATGCGCCGCTGCTTCTACCTCAGTGAGGCCTTCAGAAGCGCTGGCAGTGAATCAATTTTGAGAAAATAAATGACTTAAAATAATAGATTCCTCTAAGGGTGAGATCTATGGAGCGTACTTAGACTATGTTCCGATTTTAAATACGTAAAACTCAGCTTACACCCCTCTATCACTTACGAAAAAAAAATAACGTGATTGATGTTCGAATTTTCGATTCGATTCGATCGAACTTGTAAGACCTCAGTTATATAGGTTATATTTTGGAAAGGAGGAAAATATGTCGGCCTCGGGTGTAAACACCCCCTAACGACTAAAAACCTCCTCTGTTCTGATAGCCCTAATGGCTTTTAGAGCGAATCCGGGCGGGGCCTTGGAGGCCGAAAATGTAGCCCACAGGCGCGGGGATCGAACCTCGGACCGCCTGCTCACTAGGCTGGATGGAGAGAAGATCACTAACAATCTTATATATCTGTTAGTAGTAATGTAGGTAAATGCTGCAAGATATTTATTGAGTGTTAAGTATGAAGATATATAAAAATGTAATAAAAAAGAGGGCATTGAATACTTCTAATAATAATGATGTAATAATTTGAAATAATGTAGTAAAACATAATTAAGTTACTACTATTTTCATAAAACTGTTTACGATGAAAACATAAAGTATTACAAGTCTCGTTTGCCGCACTGCTTTGAATTTGTGAGGCTAGGAGACTAAGGTTAGATAGCCTGCAGCAGAGAAAGCTGTTTCGACTTTTACTAGCGGAATGGATTTAAGGATATAATAATATGCGAATCTGAAATACTTGCCGAATAAACTACCCGATTCAATTAATTGCACTCCTACACGAAGTCATCTTTGAAGAAATGAATCTTTAAAAATATATGCGACGTAATTATCTTAAGCAAAGGCACAGCAGAACGTGCGGGCAAAATAAAAGATTGGTAAAGGCGTTTATTTTACTTTATTTTGAGATTCAGAGATTCGATGCCCTATGATGGTAATTTCCAATTATGAACTTTGCATAGACGTTTTTGTTTAGACACTTTTTTTTATTCAAAAAAGGATATAATATCACTTATCGAAAGTCAAAAACAACCACCTATCCGAAAAGGTACCTCAGACTAATTGAACTTACGGAGAATTCTGCTATTCAATAAATAATAATCCTAGATTTTTTGTTTTATATCAGCTTCTATAAGTACTAATTAGATACTATTGTCGGTAACGAAACCCACTACACAAATAACTATGTACTGCATATCGAGTTTATTTAAAAATCAAGCACTGAGAAGATTCGCAAATTGAGGTCATAATGTACAATTTGAACTACACAGCCGTTGCATTTAACGATTGACTATAAAGTCTATAACGCACATGCGACGATAACTAACATAAATAACTTTCTAGTAAATGGCAGTCAAGGCAATATAAGTTGTTATACAATTATACGTGGGTAACACTGAAAATGTTTAGAACTGGCCAGTTAGAAAGAATGCAAAGGAAAACTTTTTTTGAATTTCAATTTTAGAACTCTTTGGTAACCTAATGTAGTATATTGCATTCATTTGTCATTTGTTTTTGTGAATTATTGAGTAAAACTCTAGTTACACGTGAAAATGAACCTAACACGAGAAAATTTTTGGTCAATGATCAAATGAAAGTCATCCGCCATACAGTCTTGACCTGGCGCCCTGCGACTTTTATTTATTCCCAAGAACTAAAGATAAAATTCGAGGTATTCACTTTACGAGCCCTGAAGATGCGGTGAAAGCGTACGAAAATGCCATAGAAGAGACCCCTAAGGAAGAATGGGCCCACTGCTTTTCTCAATGGTTCCATCGAATGCGACGATGTATAGAGAGGAACGGAGATTACTTCGATAAACAATAAAAGTATTAGCAATTTTCTACATTAAGCCGTTTTTCATTTTCTAAATATTTTCAGTGTTACCTAGGTATAATTATTCATATTAAAACGTTGACAGCATACACTATCAGTTTTAGAGTTAGTATCCCTACACTAATGATTCAGTGACAGTACCGTGCCTATTTAAATTTTGGTATAATTATTAATTAATTTACCAGTGGGGGGCCTCTTTTGCAAAGGATGCCGGATAGATTATGGGTACCACAACGGCGCCTTTTTTTGGCGTGAGTCAGTAATATGTAATCATTATTGTGTTTCGGTCTGAAGGGCGCCGTAGCTAGTGAAATTACTGGGCAAATGAGACTTAGCATCTTTTGTCTCTAGGTGACGAGCACAATTGTAATTCCGCTCAGAATTTTTGGGTTTTTCAAGAATCCTGAGCGGGCCTGCATTGTAATGGGAACGGCGTATCAATTACCATCAGCTGAGCGTCCTGATCGTCTCGTCCCTAATTGTCACCAAAAGATTTTTGATATAAAGCGTGTATTTTAGCATATATTAATATAAGGCTGCATGACGATGTCATTTGTGAATTGCCCCGCGTGGAGAGATCTACGCATGCCGCGCCCCGCGCCCAGTGCTTACCGCCAATGACACCCAATTTTTTACTTATGCGCATTCAAAGACACCGCTTTTAGCTATGCCGGGTCCTATATGGACGCACCTGAGTAATATTATTGCTTTAATTATTACGAGGAAATTTTGTTTACCTAAAAGTTGCTATACATGCGGCATTGCCTTAATATATTTTATTTTGGAATGATTTTGACCTCAATAAGTTTCAATGGATTTCCGCGAGCATAAATTCATCTTTATGTCTGTATACATAGTATGTGATGATATGTATTCTGTGTCAGTCGGTTAAAAATTTTGTTATGCTGTTACTATTATATAAAATTTATTAAATCATTGGAAATTTCCATTATAATTATGTAAGCAACTGAAAAACAATTACGATATGATAAGGGAGACGGAAAAACTAATGTTTATAGATATTTTGTTGGAGCCAATAAAATCTTACGAGATTGCAAGTACGTCATTTTATTACTTTAAGTTTATAAATTATAGTTTCTACGTAAGTCTTATGTCTCAAGGAGACGAGCGCAATTGTAGTGCCGCTCAGAAATTTTGGGCTTTTCAAGAATCCTGGCAGCACTGTATTGTAATGTATAATCAATTACCATCAGCTGAACGTATTTTCATAAAAAAAGTATATTATATCCCTTATCTGGGGCTTAAGGAAACTTAATAAAGATTTAAAAGTAAAGTGTAAGTTGTGCAACGTATAATAAAAATGGAGCTGAAGTTTAAACACAAAAACCAGTAAGGTTAAAATCAAATTTGATTTAAGTAGTAAATTTTTCTTTGAGAAACACTGAATTCCTTAGCGTGTACGCAGCTTTTATTTCGTGCAGTTACTTTCAATATAAAAACGTTTTTATTAATATGTATCGTAATTATAATGTAGCGCCCAAGGCTGTCAGGTCGCTGCCACTTTCACTGCACACGCAAGCAGACAGTCTGCAATGATTACATCCTCCTTGTGAATGACTTCGGTGACCTTCGTAGCGGTCGCTTCATTACACTTTCTTTATCATATGATACGAATTAAATCTATTGACTATTTAACAATTTTTTTGGTGAAAATTTTTTTTTTGTACATATTATACTACTTAGTCTGATGTGATAAATATTATTCATATGAATATATCGTGTACTACCTGATCCGGAAAACGTTGTTTTGCCCTATAAATTTACCCCGCGCTTGCTATAGGTCTTTCTAACGGCCCTTTTCAATAATGTATCTCTAGTTACGGAGACATTGCTATCATCGTTTACTGACAAGATCTTATCTAACCATAGTTATGTCCAATATAGTTATAAACCAATGCTTTATGGCGTTAGGTTGTTGAAATGTAAGTAAGCGTAAAAGTGTAGATTTGTGTACCTCTAGTAAGTTAAACTAAGGATAGATAGGTTATTGAAATTGACCGTAAGTCAAACAAAATATAGGTTCGGGATAAGTACAAAACACGCTGCGTCTTATATTATTAGTATTATTCCGATCGGTTCGGTAGTTTTCGCAGTATAACGGTACAAAAACCGGCTCGCCATTTTTTAGCATAGATTACGACATTTAAAATACAAAAAAGAGCTTTTAGTAAATGTAAATGCATTTTTTACTATTAAAGTAATAGTTAAGTTGCAATGGCGAGAACAGTATAGAAGAAGCCGTATTCACCGATCATTCACTAGGTTTGTCGCGCGGAATTATCGACCAGTGCCGGAAGGAACATGAATCTTCTATTGAGACTACTCTTATGAAGGTAACGGTAAATGATTCATGTTTAATTTAAAACCAGAAGAAGAAAATTGCACATAAGATATAATTAGATTTACTTACGATATCCGTGGAATGCTTGCTAATTTACTGTTCTAGTAACACTTTGCAATTACAAATTACACACAAGGCAATATGCCTTACAACACCCTATTTCATCAGTGTCTGCTTATTTAACTGTTTATCACATTAATTAGCTAAAAATATAAATATACAAACTGGATTTGAAAACGTATCAGTTAAATTCCAATTTATTTAAATGTATAATAAACATCTGTGAAAGTAGAAATAAGATTGATTTAAAATTAACATCCGCTTCATAAATGACGTTCCTAGTTGGTTTCTTGTGATCTCACAGCATAGATCTGATGCTTCCGTTAATAAATTTAACTGAATTAGAATACATGATGTCTTACTATTCAGCGGGAAACATTGAATTACACGAAAACATATCGATAAATTCAATTTCATATATGGAGTCGATCCGTATTTTAAGGTTATTTATTTAAATATAATTTTAAATCTTATTAAAATTCTATGCTGTAAAGGGCTATTATAATGTGCGTGAAATTCTTAAGGTACCTAACTAACGTATTTAAAAGGCTTAATACAGACTCCGTCTAAATAGTTTTCCAATTAGCACATTATATGTAACCATTTTTTTAAATTATAATTGGTTGCGAAATTTATATAGATAGATATTGACCATAAAAGATTTTTCTGTAGACTTATAAAAAGGAAATAATCCTACCTTAAATTGTTTTATTATATCGCAAAGGGATTAAAGGCTGCGTTTCCCATGAAAACTCCCAGCCGGCTTGATTGTTCCGGCATGTTCAACAATCATCGTCATATTTTAATTATATACAGAACCTAAACATATACTTACCTAAACCTTCCTCATGAATCACTCCATGTTTAAGTGAAAACCGTATTTCAATGAGTGCATGATGTGTTTATCGCGAATACACAGACAGACAGACGCGGGTGGGAATTAGATTTATATAGTAGTATAAATATGTGACATTAACGTCATTGGGCATTAGGGACAAAATATGAGAATTTAACTATTACGACTTTAACCATGCGCGCTAACAGCAACATGATTTTCCAATACCGTGAACTTAATTGATAAATCTACCTCTAGTATAGTAAACCATAACCTATAAGTTCTCTGCAATGAACTTACTTGCAGCATGAGGGAAATTCCATAAACTGAAAACCTGTCGAAACATATTAACGGACTAAACATATATCTTTTAAACTGTGATACGAGTAACAAACCGTAGCGTTGTTAATGTTATAAAAAAACTTTTCAGTTACAACTAAACTGAAAACCATACTTAAACTACAATATTTTAATAATTGGTGCCAAGTTTTATGGGATTACTTCTGTGCGATACTGAATTAAACGCAAATAAATCATCCAAACTCGGTTTTAAAACAAAAAGTTATGCCCGTTTATAAAATGTATCAACAAATTTAGACTCGAATTTAATTTTAAATCTCGTTAGAAAAATAATAAAGGTGGGTTTAAGCACACTTTTTTATTCACGCGGCGTGCCGGAACCAGCTTTTGGTGAATTTTCGTAATTGCAATTCGATTAGTATTTACGATAGGTAATTTTTTATTATCTTGTTTCCTGATTACGTGCAACATACAGTCCATTCTTAAAGTTAAGGTCGTTAAAGAACTGCGTAGTAAGCACAGTTCATTTTTAATTTACGTTCGTATATTAAATATCATGTAATATTATAGCCTAGTTTTATCGATCCATTTAGTTAAAAATCATCTCGGTAACTTATTTATTAGTTGAAGCAAAATTTTAGTTATTTAAGTCACTGTTGTTGCATAATATGTATTTTTATAGTATACTATAGAAGGTATACCTTCTGTCGGTGTTAAGCCTTAAATAAAATAAAACTTTATATTATAAACAGTTGTACTTACTGTATTATTATCAACGACGTCTGCCCGCGCGTGTTTTGCCCGCTTGGGTTGGTTTGTTCTAGATCTAGACGAAGCTATCCCGCCAAAGTCACGCGTGGCGAGTGTATGTACAATGTAGTACTATTTGCACTACATTTGGCTTGGCACCGACTTCAAACCTATCAATAGGCATAGCACATACAAACAATGGCATTTTATTAATATTAAAGGTATTAGGTTTTCATAAGAGGTGTATTAAATTAAATCTTTTATAAAATTGTAATATACTTTTTAGTTTTTGAAGTCGAATATTTTTAAACGTAGTTTACTTTTTAGTGTCTGTTATAAGCTGTTCTGTAAATTACAGTAGGATTTTTCTAGTGTAATCACTATGTGATCACATCAGGTAAACTATAACATTTCGTGGCTTTCTATTGTCATATATTTTTAATAGTCAATTTTACAATACCTATTGGTAGGCCTGCAAAAGGTGCCGCGCGCCTTATAAAATATAGATAGATCAAAAGAAACGGAAAAAAGGAATCGACTCCGAAAAAATGCTGTCGGAAAGTCTATTTCACGTTCTTATGAGACAGTGCAATATCGTGAAGAAGATTTGTTTGCTATGAATGACAGGTAGCCTTAGAACTAGCCTTTCCGTTCCGGGAAACTCTGATCGCGCGGTATGCCTCAGATCGGCGTGATGTTGGCGCTCTCGCAGCGTTATGTCAATGCGTATTAATTTACGTGTAGCAATAGATTTCTTATAATTAGGATGATTTAAGTAAGAAAGCTATAAAACAAGATATAAAACCATGCAAAATAAACCATATTATAAACAAAAAAGGGCCAGAACTTGGTGAGGGAGTAGGGTGCCGTACGGCACTTTCGGTTTTGGTGTATCTGAAAAATCTATTTCCACGGGGTACTACTGATTTGGGAAGGCTAGGGTTAATAATATAGTCAACCTAAATAAAAACTACTAAAAAAGCCGCACACAAACTACAATTACATCATCCACGTAAACATTCATAAATGAAAAGTACGGGGCCAAAGTATTTTAAATTTTGATGAGACCAAATGGCAACTATTCCACATCAAACTTAAGAAGAATCACTTAAATCGGATAATAAATCAAATAAATAATTTAAACGATAGTGCCTACACGCGAAATATATAAAATAAAAAACGAAATCTGTTTTAAAATATCATTAGGTATTGCAAAAATCAACTTCAGACATTTTACACTGAGTCTTGTGAACAAAAAAAACAGAAAATTCAGCAAAAACAAATGATTTTTTTTATGAAAATAAGGGACGAGACGAGCAGGACGTTCAGTTGATGGATACTCATTACAATGCAGTGCCGCTCAGGATTCTTGAAAAACTCAAAAATTCTGAGCGGCACCTTGAGCCATAAGATGTTAAGTACTGCTTCCCGGCAGAAATAGGCGCTGTTGTGGTACCCATAATCTACCCGGCATCCTGTGCAGGAGCCTGGCACCTCCCTCCCACTTTGCAATGATATTAAATATAATAAGTTATATAAATATTGTTCTAGCAAATTCATGTTTATATTGCTCGTAAATTCCTACGCACAATTTTTTTATACCCTCATCAATGAACAAGTATGTTGCATGCACAGATTTGTGAACCGTTATATCCTTGTAACACAACTTTTTGGTATTATTTAATACGTTTATATCATTATTTGTTACTTGTTTGGAGTGTATATCTACGTAAGATTTGATCACTTATAAATCATTACTTCACTAGTCAGTGATTAGGAGTGTTATATAAACAAAACTAGAAATAATATACGTAATTTTCTTGTTAGCCAGCGTAGCGTATTAGTTATCTACCTTTGCATGCTAAACAGATGTTCTACTATTGATAATTTTTTATTAACTTAAGTGTGGTTAGATAACTCCTCATCACGCCGTTAAATACCCACAAGTTTTAATATTTTAATGCATGATTTGCTTTTTCATAACTATGTTTGACATAACTATGCATAGACAAGATCTTGTCATTAAACGGTGACAGCAATGTATCCGTAAGTTAAACTAAGGATAGATAGGTAATTGAAAACGGCTGTTTAAAATCTTCACCATGTTTTTTTATGAACATACTAATTTCGTAGTAAGCTTTATCAGACGGTAGTCTTTGAATAGTGGTCTACACGATTCTAGAGGACTGACATTGCATAAAGCTTATACACTTTTTTGTGCCAGAAAGACATTTGAAATATTAGCGGAGTTAACCCATACCGTAAACCTGAAGCAATATAACCATGGTATGCAGTAAGTGCAGCATTAAAGGATACAGTTTTTCTGAGCCTTCTTAATAACAGGCATCTATCTTACTCCTTGTGAAGTATTCTAAATAATAATAATAATAAATTCTTTATTGCCATACAAATCATATATAAAATGAACAATTAGGATACGCGATGAAACAAAAGGCAAAAGGAAAAGGCTAAGCTTAATCTGACATCATGGATTTATGTTTCCATGCAGCGCTGTTTTTCAGCCATTCCCTCCTCCCTTAGGTGTAGAGCGGGAGTGGATGTATAGTGGCTCCCCGATTACCTACTTAAGCTATATTTTTTTATAAAATGTAATATTAGAAAAAAAAAGTGTTCTGATTACCCTTGCAAGTGTATGTAAGTGTGTGTGTATGTGTGTTAATTACACATTGTTAATTATTTTTCAATGTTTACTACTCACTAAACTGATTTTAAACACTTTGTGTTAACTCGTTACTAAGGTTGAAGTTACTTGTTGAGGTAAAGACGTTTCACTAGGAGGGAATTTATTAAGAAGAGAAAATTTGTATATTTTACTTATTCGATAAACATTGTACTATTGTTTAGTTAAATATGCAATTGCCGCCCGAGTAAGGTTCCCACGGCGCTATTAAAGAGACTTATTCACGGTCCAATTAGCTGTATGTTCGAGGTCATAGTCATAGTCGATAAACCAACACCTTCGAGTTCTTTGATTGAATTATTTAACGTAAACGCGAACCAGTACTTCAAATGTCAAAAACTCAATCTCGAATAGCTATAATTTTTTTTTAGCTTCCTGAATCTATTGTATATTTGGATATTGTAGGGCCTTATGAGAAGAAGCTATTAAAAACTCTCTGGCCACTCCTGTCAATCACTAAGGTTTTGCACAATTTTGCATAAAACACGTTAGTTGTCGTAATGTAAGGCCCATTTTTCAGAAGGCGGCTCAAAACGTAACTCACGATCGACTGTTTTCATCACTTTTATAACCATAGATAACTTATACGTCTAGATAGAACCTCTTGCTGCTAGACAACCGATGAAAACAGGCCAGGTTGTATTACTTTATTGCGCGTGACAAGCTATGTCTTACACTCGCGATTTATATGTCCTTTTGTGTTAGTGTGCGTGCATTGCTCAACATTTATTTACAGTCGTCAATCTCAATTTTTTTCGATGTTTTCGCAACTGTCACAGCCGAGACGTATAAATGATCTAAACTTATAACCTATAGACGCCTAAAAGTACGAAACTTCAGATACTATCTCAAATGAAACCACTGTAGCCGCTAGTGATTGTGTATGGTATGTTGTAGTTCTAACCTGACCAATTACGATATGTTATGACCATTACCTGACCAGTGAACATACAGTACCTCGCACCCGCTAACCTCAATTGATTTTTTTTTTCAAACTTTGTGTAAAAATCTTATTGCGGTCCACAGAATACATCTATTTACCAAGTTTGAACAGTATAGTTATTATAGTTTCGGAAAAAAATGGATGTGACTTACGGACGCACAGACAGACATAAGGAATCCATAAGGGCTCCGTATTATTTTTATTAATAAGATACTTTCCAGCGGTAAAATGGTGCCCATATGAAAACAAAATTTTATGAATGATACGGGACTCGAACCCATGACCTCTGGGGTTCCGTGCTAGTGCTCTGCCAACTGAGCGGACCGTTCTAGTGACGTATCGTCATAAAATCTTGTATGCTTTGTTCAACTCTCAGGTTGCGGCTTCATCTACAGGTTCTTATTTTACAGTTGATAACCTGCTCGACCCCAATATTTGCATATTAGGAAATTGACTTAAGTTGTCGCTCTTGTAAATCTAAACAATTTGTTATGTTTTTTTTAAAGTGATAACCCTCACTTCTAAGATTAATACACAACGGTTAACTCAGTTAGCAGAGCACTGGCACGGAACGCCAGAGTTCGTGGGTTCCAGTCCCGCATCGTTCATAAAATTTTCTTTTCAAATTTTATCTGTGTATTTATCATATATCTTTAAACGCGAAATTTTTGTATATACCTATATATTCTGAATCTCAGAAACGGCTCAAACGATTTTAATGAAATTTAGTATACAGGTAGTTTTGGGGTCGAGAAATCGATCTAGCAAGGTTTCAATTTTAAAAAATGTAGTTTTACCCGTGTTTTAATGGGAAACAGCTACAATAACATTAGAATACAAAGGTAAAGTTGGCCACTATATACAAGACTATAATAGCCCAGATGAGACATTGGGTGATCCAGAAAGCAGAAGACCCCGGATCGAATCCAGATATCCTATTAGTTTTTTTTTTGTCCAAGTTTATACATTCTTAAAACTCCGAGCAAGGCTCGGTCGTCCAGATAATATATATATATATATATATTAGGTCCTTACATATGAAATTGGCGTTTTGTATGGGAGGAACAAAAAGTCGAATATTTTTAAATATAATATATTTAATTAATCAAAGTATGAACCATTGATTTCTATGCACTTTTGCCATCTTATAGGTAGTTCATTGATCCCTTTACTTAAAAAAACCAGTCGGACAGGAATCAATAAAATCTGTGAAGGCGATTTAGACTGCCCCATCAGAGTTAAATTTTTTCCCTTGCAAGAAGTTGTCCAAATTTCGAAAAAAATGGTAATCTGTTGGAGCAAGGTCCGGGGAGTACGGAGGATGTCTTAGACATTCCAATTGAAGCTCTTCTAATTTGGTAGCCGTCTGTTGTGCAGTGTGTGGTGTAGCGTTGTCGTGAAGTAGCAGTGGCGTGGAGCGATTGACCAGCCTAGGTTGTTTAGCCGCTAGCTTTTCCATCATGGTTTGCAATTGCTGACAATAGACATCAGCCGTAATAGTCTGGCCAGATTTGAGAAAACTGCAATGAACAATACCGGCACTAGTCCACCACCATTGCGCTGAGCGCTTCCGATTATCGTAAAGAATCTATTTTTCATCACAGGTAGTTATTCGGTTTAAAATACCTTCATTTTTGTGCCGGTTCAGTAATGTAACGCAGCAGTCGACGCGCGTTTGCCGGTTTGCTTCAGTCAAATCGTGAGGTACCCACCTTTCAAGCTTTTTAATCTTCCCAATTTGCTTCAAGTGAATTAAAACAGTTTATCACTAACACCCAGCCTGCAGCTAACTCGGACGTGGTTTGCGATGGATCCGCCTCCACAATAGCCTTCAATACTTCATTATCAACTTGGGTCTAAGGCCGTCCACGGGGCTCGTTCTGCAGGTTGAAATTTCCAGAACGAAAACGTTGGAACCAAAAACGAACTGTGTTTTCTTTTGCAACATGACCGCCATACAAATCATTCACCCTTCAAGTCGTTTCCGCAGCACTAGTGCCACGGCGGAACTCGTACTCGTAAATAATGCGATACTTTAAGTTTTCCATTTTGTAAAATGAGTGACGCAAACAGAAAAAAACAGAAGAAAAAAACAAATGAATGACGGTCATTGAAGCACAAATACATGAGTAAATAGCTGTACAAATTGAGGAATTTGGAATTCCTTACCAAAGAGGAGAACATCGTGATTAAAGTGGCCAGTACGAAATACGCCAATTTCATATGTAAGGACCTAATATATATATAATGTCCAGACATTGCATGTTATATAATACATGGCCATATTATCTCTGGACCTCGCTGGAATGTGAAGCCCCCTCCCGTTCCCCTTTCACCCCCTCGCCCTCGTCCTATTACGACAGTACGGTGTGCTGTTTCATTAACGTTTGGTACACGTATGTAGGTGATATCGTGACTTTTGTGGTTAATAGTTCAGTTGTTTCTGTTTTGTTGCCACAATAGTTCTACCAGAAAAATATAATCTTTTTTTATTTAACCCAGAGTCTCACATTGATTTTCATCATTATAATAATCACAACACCTATACATCCATCTACAATACTGACAAAATAAATAGTTGTTAATTTATTAATCTTGATGCTTGTTTTGCACACCGTAACAAAGCGACGCTGTGACGTCAACGACGTAAAGATAATGTTTCGGGGTTAGTATATTTATAGGCACTGGTATAAAAAGATACAAATTTCTACCAATTTTTATCAAACAATCTACATATGATCGGTGAAAGTTGCAAAACGTTCCAAGGAGACGAATGCGCTAATTGTCAAGGGACAGGAGAGTGGCTGGCCGTTGGTGCAGCTCGTGTCGCCAGCTGTGGCTGTTGCAACTCCCAACTGGGTCAACCTAACTGTCACCAACACCACACAGACTGCACGTTCACATTAACAATATCTAATTGTAGTTATTTACGCTTTGTCTACAAACAGAAACACCACAACGGTAACGTTGGAAAACAAAGAAATGACTCAGGGGAATTTTACTGACACCCACAAGGGTTCAGTTTGTAGGCACTTGGCGAAGCTGAGAGCTTCAATACACACACAAGTGATACATTGAGCTTTATGCATCTACGGGGAAAATAAAATAGTTTTAGAAACAACAATTTCAGCAATTTTTTGCAATGCAGATCTATTTGAACTCTTTTTAACATCATTCCTAATAAAAAATTTAAAATCTTTCACATAGTTTGTATCTCTGTTGTAAGTTGTAAGTACCCATTTCCGTCAAAATATCAACAACGGCTCAATTGAGCCGCTATGGAGCTACGCGATGCGCAAAATCTGCTTCCTTTATATTGTTTATTTGTTTTTAAAAAAAGAAAACAAACGAGCGAACTAGTCACAATCTTAAGTGATCACCTCCATTCACCTGCAACCCTAGAGGAATTACAGAAGCGTTGCTGACCTTTAAGAAAAGTATACGCGCTCTTTCTGTAAGTACCCATGTGGTATTCTTCTGGACAACTGGTTGATTGTATGTGAAATAAAGTTCTTAAAACCGTGCTGTAGAGGTATTCCAGAATTCCATATGGTAAGGATGATATCCTAGTTTGTTCTGTGTCGAAGGCGAAATTTGGCGACAGGAACTTCGTCAAACAACTCTTCGCCACACTCTCTGATACTGTAGTACCTACGCCAGATCAGAGATGAAAGCAATACTCTATATTATGTGGCGCGCTTTGTAGAGCGCTAGAATGTGGGCCAGTTTGAATATTACCCTTCTCAACTTTCAACCCTTAGTTTCCTCGAAGCCAATTTGGCTATACTTTTCACATTTTAAAATCATTGCGTGCAATTTTACAATTTACAACCTATATATCAAACTTAAACATTTACAAACATGATACATATATTTGCGCAAGAACAATATTGAGTAGCATGTCTTGAAATAAAAATTGGATTCCATTGTAAACGTATCGCTTGCGATATCATCTCAATTTGGAAACATTTAAAAGAATTGCATGGCACCATGTGAGAGTATGTTTTCGGTGTAGCTATCAGTACTACTGTAGACTTAAGTAACTATTAATTATATACCATGAGAGTAGTTAGCATTGTTGTGATGAATGGAGGCCGAATAATAGAGCACGGAATACAACTGCGGTTCACAATCATTCAGATTGCAAAAGTTTTGTATCAGCCTCTAAATACAGTCTTCTGCACTCTGAGGTATCAGGGTTGTAACAAGAATTATTCACTGAATAATATAAATATAAATAATTAATCATTTTGAAAGTTGGTAACGCGCTTGAATTTAATTAGGATATAAAGATTTATTGCTACTGTTAAAATTCAAGGCTACTAACAATCTATACTATAAAGTGGAGTACCGTTTTTTCCTTCGGTTATAATGCGAGAACTACTGAACCGATCGGATTTATACTACCATAAGATGCAGCGTGTTTCGGAGAAGGTCATCATCATCATTATCATCAGCCGAAAAACGTCCACTGCTCGACAAAGGCCAAAGGCAAACATCTTCACGACGACCGGTCCTGCGCTGCCCTCATCCAACGTATTCCGGCGATCTTGACCAGATCGTCGGTCCATCTTTTCCTGGCCTACCAACACTGCGTCCTCCGGTACGTGGTTGCCATTCGAGGACTTTTCTGCCCCACCGGCCATCTGTCCTTCGAACTATGTTGCCTGCCCACTGCCACTTCAGTTTCGCACTCATTTGGTCTATTATGTAGGTGACTTTAGTTCTCCTACGGATTTCCTCATTTCTGATTCGATCTTACACGGAACATAGGCCTCGGAGAAAGTTATTTTTTGACTTAGAAATACCTAAATACTCGTTATACAAATAATTCAGTCAATTACATTTAATTTCATATGACAATTCATACAATGAACGGGCGCGGGTTAGTTAATTTATATGGCAAAACAATTACGTTTGAGCACTTGTTCAAGATAAATGACGACTTATTTTCTAACACAGTCTTTAATTTGTTTAAATTAATCAAATATATACAATTAATAGTATTCGGTCACTACTGAAGCCGCTGAAAACCCCTCCTTCTGGAATTCGAAGCCATTGCCAGATGATTCTGGCAATGGCAATGGCTGGGGTGTTTTAAAATACCTTCACTTAAAGCAGAGGACGTGCCCTGCCTGGACCCTTTGAGGATCATATGCCTTTTAAAATAATAGGTCTCAAGGATATAATTTAATAATTGAGTAATTATGTATATTTATATATATATATATATATATATATATATATAATTGAGTTTCCTAGTTAGTAGCCTCGATTCTCCTCCTTAACTTTTGAGTTGAGGGTAGGCGCGCTAGCGCAAGCAGGGGGCACAATAGATCTTTGGATTTAAGTGTACTTTAATCCCCAAATCATAATAATAATAAGTGTTTGATTAGTCATTAATTATTGATTGATTAATAAGTTATGTAGTGGGTATAGAATGAGAGCTGTCACGCTCGGCTATGTAACGCTCGTTCGGCGTAAAGTCGACTCAACAAGGAACGGTCGAGTCAACATTTAGGAGTAATTTATAAATTAATATGATATTTGTATTTATACACAATTATAAGTGTAACGGTTATAATTATTATGAATAAAGAACATACGTATATACGTAGTTATATTTCTTATTATTAACACAGCCTTCATGAAGTTTGTGTTTCTATTGTGTGGTTTTAAGCAAACAACGTTTTTATGAGTCATTCACCGAATTTCACATTTCAAAAATACATGATTTCTTCCAGACAATACTTCAATGATACACCGTGGATCAAAATCATTTTAATTGAGTATAATATTATTTACAAACTTTATCTAAACGTGTGATGTACTTTCAATTTTTTTAAAAACCAGTGGGAGGCTCCTTTGCACAGGATGCACATGATTATGGGTACCACAACGACACTTATTTCCACCGTGAAGCAGTATTGTCTAAGCATTACTATGTTTCGGTCTGAAGGGCGCTAGTGTAAGTGTAGGGGTAGCTAGTGAAATTGCTGGGCAAATCAGACTTAACATATAATGTCTCAAGGTGACGAGCGCAGTTGTAATGCTGCTCAGAATTTTTGGGTATATCAATAATCCTCAGCGGCGCTGCATTGTTATGGGCAGGGCGTATCAATTACCGCCAGTCGACACGCTCGTCTCGACCGTTATTGTCATAAAAATAACAATAGGTATTAGCGAGACGATACAAACGAAATTAACCATTTAACAAACTCCATTCATAATAGAATAAGTTAGAATGAAAAAAGGTTAAGAATATATATTTGTTTATTATTCTATTTTTAAATTATTTAAAAAACGAATTAATAATTCATTGATAGAGATATTTTGAAATTGGATCTGATAATGCATTATTAATGATTCCAATCGATTTAAAATCAGTTTGCGTACATTCTATATGTGTAGATACATTCCTTGACCGACTTCTGTTAATATTTAATTATTGAAGCAGCTATTTAGAGTTTAAAAATTACGAGACACACATTATCATTATAAAGTTTTGCTAAATATGTTTGTTATTTCAACAAATACTTTCAGCCTTTTACGATATTCCTAAACCATAAGGTACATTATACAAATGATTTAAGTTTTCTTTAGTGTTAATTCCGCCAATATTTGTTTTTAAAACAATTCGACACGTGTTTCGCCTCTACACAAGGCATCCTCAGGACGTGTTGTCTCGCCAAAATCAGTCACTGATAATATTGGCGGAATTAACGCTAAAGAAAACTTAAATCATTTGTATAATTATGGATTTCCGCAAATTAACGCCTAATTCAATAAATTTTCATAAGGTACATTTCTACATTTTTATTGATATGAGATTTATATATTAAAAAAAGTTTATGTGGCTTATACTTTGATAATGAGTATGAGAAGTATGCCGGAATATTACTGATCTACTAAACATCAATGTCACTGTAGAATATAATATTTATGTGACTAACTATGACGACAGCACACGTGGGTAAATAGTAAATAGCTCTCTTAACTTATCCTATTTATTTCTCATGAAGTGCACAATATCATATTATACAAAAATAATTTAAATTTGATTGGTAAACAAAATTTATGAACGATGCGAGACTCGAACCCGAGAGAAATCACTTTAAAAATAACAAATTGTTTAAATTTAAATATTCGAACCTGACTGTTAGATCCGAATATGAGGGCGTTTAAAACATAGACTTTTGACAACCCGATAATAATTTATTTAAGTTTAATAATATATGGTACAGAATGTTTTTTGCCCTACCGTCTGCGGTAGGATACCCTGAGTTGCAGAGACTTAAACTTACTTAATTAGCAAACTCACTAAAAAGAGGTCTGTGTGTGTGTGTTTTTTTCATTTAGTCTGTCATGTTAATATGTTAAACTGTGCACAAGATAAAATAAGTGTTAGTAATTGACGCTTATGTTTTAAGAACGTTTTCTGTATAATGCATAACAAATTTCGATTTATCAATGTGTGTGTTAGGTAATTTAATATACATACGTTTATCAAGGATCAAATACCAAGCGTAGCTGGCTGTTTACGACCTGTCAATCAAAATCAGTGACAGTAACAATATATTCGCTTTCCTTTTTATGCTGAAGCTCTGTTGGAGATGTTCTTCTCTCTGGACACTTTGTCTAAACGCTAGTATATTCTATTGTAGTCTATGGTTCAAACAGACAACAACTCTTCAGGTTATAGATTGTCATTGTTTTGCATTGACACAATTCTCAAGCTGTCTATCGTACTACGTAAATATATATATATATATATATATATATGTGTGTGTGTTCTACAGTACAAAGTCTAACGGCCTTACAAATAAAATTGGCATAGAGTTATAACTAAGCATAAACCAAGAATATGTAAAATGTTTACAAATAGACATTTTGCTTACGAATGGATTTGTTCGTACGTATAACGTTTCCGGCGTTTGTTTGCAAGGCAGCTAGTCATTCTGAAAACTTCAGAATTATCATCGTATTGACAGTGTTGTCAACGATATTGCAAACATTTTGCATTTTCTTGGTTTATCATCAGTTATAACTTTATACCAAGTTTATTTGTAA
>CATIXQ010000032.1:5072715-5109647 GCA_949711755.1 Leptidea juvernica
CGTTTATTTGCAAGGCAGCTTGACATTCGGAAAACTTCAGATTTATCCATTGTATTGACAGTGTTGTCAGCGATATAGTCAACAGTTTGCATATTGTTGGTTTATTCTCATGTATAACATTATACCAAGATTATATTTTGTAAAGCCGTAGTAGTAAAAGTTGTAGTAAATTACAACATAAACCACACTGTCTTAGTTGTCAATAACAAAACCGTTTGTTATCATTTCAACACACAGCAAAGTATGTAAGTTACGGAGAAAGGCTCCGTTACCAGCTTTTAACACAGAATGTAGATTATTGCAAATGGACGCTTTGTTGAGCTTTCGAAAACCAATAAATGTGGATCACGGTTTTACTGAGAAAGGGATAATATTGGCAAACTTCTATTAACGGCGTTGAGATTACTAATGCACGTGACTCGTTTTCTATTTATGTAAAATCGAGGTCTATGACGGCCCTCAATATCAAACGGCCGACATTTACTAACATTTTTCTTCATGTACCGTCTTTTATTAAATGCTGCCTTACTCCAGGCTCCGCTGAAAGCATTCGTGAAAGAAAAAGAGACAGATAGACGTATTTTTTTCAATTGGAAGTATTGTATTAAGTACAAAACTGGTCATGTCATTCATATATGACGTATAACGTACTGACAAAAAATGGCAGCCCTACTCATTAACTTCATAAATAAATCATTAGTCACTCTTTAAATGACATCATGACTTAGTAGCCCAACTCACATGTATGGAATACACTAATATTTATTAAACCTTTAAACACGAATTCCTTAAAATGTGATGTTTGTAGCTTGGAAAATTTTTCGGGAACTACGTCCAATTGTTTATTTGTGTTCAGCCACACTTCCTTTATCACCTACAATCAGTTTAAAAAAAAAAAGAATATCCAACGGCACATCAACTCTACAGTTTTATTAAATTTATTATATATCATACTATATTTAAGAATGGACAAGCTAAGCCTGGCCACACTCCATTGGGCTCAAATGGCATACATTATTAGATCTTAATAAGATAAGCGATTGAGAACAAACTAGCATAAGAATAAACTTAAAAATAAAAAAAACGTGTGGGTCTGGGGACGCCTGACAGAAGTGATAACTTAAACAAATGTAAATTGCACTTTTTAATATTGAAATTGTTTAACTTGAGAAAAGCTTAGGTTTTTACTTATTTTTGGAACGAAGTTCCTTACGGCAGGCTTGGAGGAGATAGGGATTTTGCTGCGGGACCGAACTGAAAAAAATGTGATAGTAAAACCGTAAGAAAAAGTCCGTGGAATAAAACCGTTAAATGAGACGTGCGCAGGCGCGACAGTCGTATACACAAACGAGTAGTGTATAATACCTATTTCTATGTTATTTTATGTTGTCAAACAAAAATAAAGAGACATATTTTGTTATTTTAATTGATAATTTGGATTACGATTTTTTTTTATTTTACGTAATTTATTATTTCCTAAAATACTGAATTTCCTAAATACTTTCATGTATGTAAATATATTTTATTCTTAGTTACAATTCTTGAATATGTAACCCATATTAGAATACTGTGTTCATTATTAGTATTATTTTTTACTATTATTTATAATAACCATCTTAAATTCTTGCAACGACGGCTTTGGCAATTAATTAATGAATATTTACGAATATGGCTGTATGTGCTTGAACCCTCTGCCTGTCGTAATAATGGACGAAGAAACCAAAAAAAAATTTCACGAATGTCGCAAACGCCAGAAAATCTCTGAAAACTTTTATTTGTTGTTTATTACTAAAGTAGTTATAAATAAACATATACAGTTGGAGATTTTCAAAACATATTACTGAGCAATTTAAACACAATTTTAGATTAGCCTTCAAGATATTTTAATTGTACCTATATCGGATTATTTTTAGTGTTTTTCGTTGGTCGTTCAGGTCGGATACTAATCAGACTAATTCACAATGTTTTTATAAATCGGTAGAAACCGAAAACATGTTTTCAAACTGTGATCAGGAAATAACAAATTGAAAACATGTTATATACGGCGATATTTGAAAGAGACTTAAAAACAATTGTTTTTTTAATAGCACATCAGTCAGTCAGACGCAATTAACAGTCTTCTCAAAGCTAAATTGATCTGTAAGTTGTAAACGCTTTACCGAAGCAATCAATTAAAAAGCATCCCATTAGACACCCAGATGTTAGAACGCACTATAATCTCTAATTCGTGACTTAAACCGAGGCCACATAATATCACCTTATCAGTAAGCACGTCTCTTACGCAAGAGCTTTAGGCGTTGGCGGTTGGTGCCACGTTTCACTTTCTCTAACTGCTTTCTACAATTTGGGTGAATCCGTGTGACAATCACGTTTGGTGACCTCTACGATGATAGCCATGCGTAGACAAGCGAGTAATTATCCGCACGTGTGTGTAACAACCGTAGCGTGACGCCATTGTTTTGTTACATTCCTATTTGTTGCAAGGCATAGAGTTGGTACAAACACAACTAATCATTTACTATTATGAGCATCTCTTAAAATATTGTGGAAAGAAATCATCTATATATATAAAAATGAATTGCTGTTCGTTAGTCTCGCTAAAACTCGAGAACGGCTGGACTGATTTGGCTTATTTTGGTGTTGAATTATTTGTGGGAGTCCACAGAAGGTTTAAAAGGCGAATAAATAGGAAAATGCTGCTAAATTAAATAATGACAATTAATTTGTTTTTCCTTTGATGTGTCCATACATAATTTCTATGAGAGAATTTATTGACGCACGGTTTGACAGCTGGTCTGCTGTGAAACAATTACATTACTACAGCAGTGTGCATTTTTACGAAGTAATTTTTGATGTTATGATTTTATGTTATGTTATTATTGACAAAATCATATAAAATCATTATTTTATTTATTATATACAGAACAACGTCTGTCGGGTCAGCTAGTATTTTATATAAATCGGTGTTATTACAAAAATTTTAACACTTGTTTTAAAAAAGTTCTATTACAAATCTGTGTCTTTCTGTTGCTTAGCGTCAATCTTTAAACGTCGCTTGAATATAAATGTTGTGAGCCGTCTTGAGTTAAGATTCCGCTTAGATTCGTCTCCAACCAATTCGACACGTGTTTCGCCTCTACACGAGGCATCCTCAGGAGATGACTATTTGACGTTTGAGTGTGTTTGTTGCATCATTTTACATTTTACATATTATATTGTAATTGAAATGATCTGTAAATCTTGATATAAAAGAGTGGCAATGAGTTTCTTGCTACTGCTTCTCATTAGCGCAACCCTTTACGAAGTAGCGGTAGATTCGATAAGAAAAATTTTTTTTTTGACATTCTTATGAAATTATGTGTCATTTCCGTGACCTACTTGAATAAACTGATTTTTGATTTTTTTGATTTTGATGTTGACTCTTTTGATTGCCAAATTCTGGCACGTGATTCATGTCAGTCTCGTGTAGAGGCGATACACGTGTCGAATTGGTTGAAGAGAAATCTAAGCGGAATTTACACTCAAGAAGGCTCACAACATTTGAATGATTATGGATTTCCGCATAATAGCGCCTAATTCAATAAATTGTCGCTTGCATAGTTAAACACTGTTTAACAAAACACGTGTCTAAGCCATGTTTAACAAAACACGTGTGTTTAAATTAGTTCTAGCAATAACACCGATTGTGGTTAAGGTATTCTAGAAAATAAGTATACATGAAGCGACTTTTTAAGCAAATAGCCTGGACAATAGTTGTGCTTTGCCATACGTTGTGCTCCTGGTTCAACAACCGTATAATAATTTTTTGTCATAAACATTGAAACTTTTGTATGAGATGTATATGATATTGCAGACATATTTCTTCATTAGATGTATTAAGGATCAATATATTTATAGAACACTATATTTACGAATTAACAACAGTTTATAAGCTTTTCCTTCCTTAGCTTCATAATAATCAATATTTATACCTAGCTGAGATGTGAAACTTAATGCTGTTTAGATTTGCAAGACAGCTAAGCAATTTCTTGTTGAATTTTAGTATGGTAGCTTTAGCAAGTTAGACATTTTAATAAACTGGTTTTTGTGTTGAGCCTTTCATACACTGACTATTATGACAACATGAGTTCCTTATTAAGACGAAGAGCTTCCGTTTACAGTTGTTCATAACAACTTTTTCCAAATAGTATCTATAATTATCACATTTTAGTGCTAATTTATTACTGAGTTTAAATCAGTGAAATTTTAAGAAAGCAATGGCTTTCTAGTAGCTTTGAAATACATTATAAAATCATTACCACTCGTATTACTAAGTAAGTCTCGACGATGCCTAAAGGTGTTGGAAAAGCGTACGTGTAACGTAGGGAGCTATAACTGTGGAAGGAGTATTATCAATATTGCTAACCCATTCGCACTCACTTCTTATATCTTCTATAAAGAAAAAAAAAAAAAAGAAAAAAACCTATAAAAGAAAAAAAAAATCTTTTTAGGAGAAGGCACGGTTGTCCGTTATTCCAGACCCTTATTCTCAAGAACGATTTTTAGTAAAAAAGTCGACGAAATACATACAGTTATATCTGTACTCCCTTGATGTTGTTAAAATAAAGACTCTAAATAATCCCTATAAAAAGAAAAGGTCATTAAAGCCAAATACTATAAAACTTTTAAAACTATGGACATGAAAAAAAAACACTGCAATAGTTTCAAAGGAAAGATTAAGAACCAAATTGCGTATCAATATTTTTTCAATAGTTTCATTTGGGCAACCGGAACTGTAGACTACGAGATTGCCAAACTATCCTGATTGGAAGCCATTCGGCAAATAAATATCAAGCGTTGAAATTATTGTGGAAAGCATGTCTGTCGTAATCAAAACATTTTTATGGCCAGTAAATAATTTATCCATATAGTACCTATGCTTGTCTATTATGAAACAAACGATCCTAAAACAAAAAATGATCTATAATGATAAATCTTATGAGTCACATCCCATGACAAGGTCTATCTAGTCTGCTTTACCTATAGCTATAGCATAAAAGGGACTGTGTTCCATCTACTGATTTAACATTGCAATTATAGAATTCAGTATACCGATGTGAATAGCAGGAATTCCCTGAGATTCCTATCAAAATGGGGATACTGCAAGGGTGTGTTATTGAACCGTGTCTTTTCCTAATTTATATTAATGAACTACCTAATCTTGTTTCAATCAATTATAAGATATATTTGCTTCTATTAGCAATGCTTTAAATAACATTGTGCAATAGTTTGATGCCAATAACCTTATGTTAAATAGCATGGAAACGAAAAATATAAAAATTTACTGCACCAAATGTAAAATGGTTCCCCTCAACAACATACCTGCGGTATTTTGAGACTAACGGAGAGGGCTATTCTCATCCACGTTGTAGGTTTGTAATGACTTGATTTTAATCCTCTTCCATGTTAAAGATATCAAATAGAAAGGTTTGTTGTGAGAAATATGTGATTAATAAATAATAAAACTAAATAATTTGTGATTAATAATTTTAATTTATTTCCTAACAGTATTTCTTTACCTATAACAAACATTATTACGGAATGGGACAAAGGAGTCTCCGAGGCACATAGTAGTAAGTGAAGGCTCTCCTTAAGGCCGCTATTCCAAGAAATCGCCAAAATAGCGCATTATTGAAACCATTTCTTGACGGTTTACATAAAACTTAACAAAAAATAATTAAATTTCTAAAGAATATGAGAAGGAAATTAATTTTTTTCTTTACATTTCTTGTTTTTATAGACAGTGCTAAAAAGTGACCAAAATATCTTTTACAGTTGAACACAAGCTAATCATTCAATCTAGATAAAAATTGTACGAAATTTTAATCATTGTATTTTATCAATACTATTTAACATGACATAGTTTTGTTAATTTTGTAAAGAAAATTGTATTATGTTTGTAATAAATTAAAAACGCGAATTAAGACTATGGTGATCTTGTGCGAGAGAGATAACCTAGCTCCGCTCGATTCCTCCAGGCCGTTGGCTTGGTCCCTTGGCTTAAGGAATCACAAAAGTGTTACTCGCTTCTTAGTAGGAACATAAACCAACCAGATGGGTAACAAAGTAGCGCTTTGTATCTGAAGGGAACTAGTGAGATTGAGAAAACTGAGTCTCAGTTTTGTCTCTTGTCTCAAGCTAAGAAGTGAAATCACAGTGCCGATCTGAATTTTAGGTTTTCAAGAGTCCTGGCCACACCACCACAAACTGGCCTAACCACCAGGTGAACTTCTCGTTATTTCTTATTCTAAAAAAAATACGTAGGTACCCGAAAAATTCGTATCTCGATAGGCAAACAATAGTGGTCAAATAGTCAATTATATTTATTAAGAAGTTGTCTACTATAACTAGTAATCTAGAAAAGCTAATGATGTTTAATTATGTATTTCAATAATCTGTCGTGACTCGAGTAAGGCTAATGCCGGAGGTCCTAGTTAGTTCACATTTGAATGTCGTGAGTCTTGTAAGACATTAATGATAAGGTATCCTTTATTAAGTTTCACGTTAAGTAGGTAATAACTGTTATTGTTTTTTTATCGAAGAGTTTAAGGATCGTTTTTGTAATGGTTTTGCATATTTCGAAATTTTAAATTCCTCTAGCGATAATCTCTAGTCTGTGGAAAGAGAAGAATAGCAAATAGGAGAGTCTAGTTTGTCATTATCTGTTATAGTTCGAAATGGATGAATTACTAATGGTTTTTGTAATATATTCCTATTATTCATTTTCGGGCAAGTTCCTCACCTATTGGTAAGAGCTAACCTCACTTGGTTCTTGCCGCCGAATTCCACCTACCCATGACACGCCATAAGTTAGGATATCCGCATCCCCACCATCTGGATGTGTGGCGTTCCTCCACTGTGTGATTTTCAAGGAACTTTCTTCCACGTACAAGAAAACAGTGGAATGAGCTTCCTTGTGCGTTGGTTCCGGGACGATACGACATGGGTACCAAAATCAAAAAAAATGCGTAGCATAAAGGCCGGCAACGCTCCTGTGATTCCTTTGGTGTTGCAAGAGAATGTGGGCGGCGCTGTTCACATAACATCAGGTGGCCCATAGTAATTTGTCCTTCTTTTTCATAAAAAAAAGTGAAAACCACTGCCCATGGACATCTATTATAATAGCTACTAGAGAACGAGCGCGCCAAGAGAGGTCCAATGACGGCATTTAAAGTTCGAGTATTCTCTTTACTTGAAGGTCCATTAGGGTCTAATCAAATTTAATCTTTCTGCACTTTATAGGTGTTCGAAATATGCGGTACACCATTCAATGCAATTTCTCTTCCATGTTCTAACAGGCTCTTTTATCGAACACATGGAAAATAAATACAGTGATGAGGATTTATTAAGTGAATAATATTTTCTCGTTCATGGTTGTGTCACAAAAAATAAGTATTTTTTTGGATGTTATCTTTACCGACAGTGTATTAGGAAGCGTTATAACAATGAATAAATATAGGTATATCAGTACAATTATTATTGCAGAAATCGTATGCTGAATTTCAATTAACGAGTTCTACTGACTTCGCGGTCAGATTCCCGTTGTAGAGAAGAGAAAATCCTTCATAATCATCATCAGCCGGAAGACGTCCACTCCTGGACAAAGGCCACCCACAAAGATCTCCACGACGATCAGTCCTGCGCTGCCCCCATTCAACGTATTCCGGCAATCTTGACCAAATCGTCTGTCCGTCTTGTGGGGGGCCTACCAGGACTGTTCTGCCCCACCGGCCATCTATTCGTCGAACTATGTGCCCTGCCCACTGCCACTTCAGTTTCGCAATAATTTTGTATATCGGCGACTTTGGTTCTCCTACGGATCTCCCCATTTCTGATTCGATCTCGCAGGGAAACTCCGAGAATAGACCTCTCAGATGCCCTCGAGCTTTCTAAAAAAACCTTAGTTTTATTTTATTTATTTAATTACACGTTGGTACAACAAACATAGGTACGACCTTGCGGAATATCCGTCAAAAACTTTCAAATCCGCCATTCGCAACCTAGAATTTTATTCAATATCATATTACTCTTAACAAGATATTATCAGTGACATAAAAACTGTATAGAATTGTAATGCTAGCTAGGACATTATCACCTCTCAGATAATTAATACGTCTAGACTCTAGATAGAGCCTCTTGCTGCTAGACAACGGATGAAAACAGGCCAGATTTAATATTAATTTAGTGTGCGGGACAAGCTACGACTTACACTCGCGATTTGTATGTACTTTGTATCATTTACCAGTGGCAGGCTAATTTGCACAGGCAGCCATCTAGATGATGGGTACAAAAACGTGGCCTATTTCTTCCGTGAACCAGTAATGTGTAAACATTACTTTGTTTCGGTCTGAAGGGCGCCGTCGCTAGTGAAATTACTGGGCAAATGAGACTTAACATCTTATGTTGCAAGGTGACGAGCGCAATTGTAGTGCCGCTCAGATTTTTTGGGTTTTTCAAGAAACCTGAGCGGCACTGCATTATAATGGGTAGGGTGTATCAATTACCATCTCCCTATTTTAATAGCAAGAAAAATTACACTTATGAATGTCAAAAATAATATTTTTTCTTATTGAATCTACCGCTACTTCGTAAAGGGTTGAGCTAATGAGAAGTAGCAAGAAACTCATTGGCCTTCGTTTAAATCAATATTTACATGTTCATCGTTTTACAATTGATTTCATACAGGTACTGTTAACCTTAATTTTTTTAGACGTTTGTGAAAATGTGAACATTGTGAAACAGCTGTGACAGCTGTCACAGACTATCTAGACGTATAAATGATCTAAGTAGGTATCACCTTTATAACTCGCTGGGCGTCTTAGACGCCTTGTGGAATCGTTCGACTTTGTTTCCAAATTGGGCCATATTTCAGAAGTGTTAGTAACCATTATTTGTCGGTTCTCAATAATTAATGACTTATTTCAAATAGAAAATAAACTTAACTTATAATTTTTAAAATGCGGGTCCGCTTACTGACGATAAAAACAATTTTAATTATTGTGCAATGCGGGTTCCGGTCTACGCTGTTTCCGTTATTTGCCGAAAACGAACACGTCTGTCTCCATTTGCCCTACTTTCTCATACAAGACACATAAGTAAACTCAATTAGGGAAAAACGCGTATTCACGTTATGGCCAGTTGCCATCGATCTGAAAATCATAGACTTAGGGTTATATTTCACCGGGAGATCACAGTGACGCAACCAGTGGCGCCACCACGGTGTCCGTCAGCTACAAAACTAGACACCAGAGTCATGACACGTCCGAGCTAGTCGCGCCACGAAATTGGTTGCGCAACCAATCGGACACCAGGTGAGAAACTCCCTATAGATCTGTATATAATTTGTTTGTAACGGCGACTGGCAGCGCCACCGTGGTGTCCGTAAGCTACCAAACTAGACACCAGGGTCATGACGCGTCCGAGCGACCAAATTGGTTGCGAAACCAAACGGACACCAGGTGAGTAACTCTCTATAGAGCTGTATATAATTCATTGGTAGCGGCGACTGGTTGCACCACCGTAGAATACACTAGCGTATATATTTGTCAATAACTGCGCTAGCTAGTGGTTTAACATTCAAAATACTGAGGTGCTAATGTGTCTAGTGGCTGACTGTTAACGATTTGTCAATCAAAATGAGTTACAGTAACAATAGATTCGCTTACCTACATTTTCTATATTGTTGTATCTGCGTTACAGATATTCTTCTCTATCGCACGGTTTGTCTACTATACGCTACCAATATAGTATGGTGTAAAATGTAAATAGGTGTCATGTATCTTTAATATTTGGACATTAAATAATGAATAATGGAATATCCCAAGAGGTCATACGAAACGCTATAATTATATAGGACAAGCTCACCCAGCAAACTTAATTATAATAATTAAAATTAAAGTTTGTTTTTAACCTCCTGAGAAAGTAAGAAAGATATGAAGATTCTAATTAGTTATTCATTTTAAACTATTTTTTCAATTTGATTTCTGAACGACTAACGAAGTAAATACAAAATTGTTGCTTTTATTTAATTCCGGCGATTTTCATATTTATTCACCTTTTAAACATTCTCTAGACTTCCACAAATAATTCAAGACCAAAATTAGCCAAATCGGTCCAGCCTTAGTTCTCGAGTTTTAGCGAGACTAACGAACAGCAATTCATTTTTATATATATAGATTATAACTATCTTTTATCTTTTTGTTCGCCAATATTTACATTACTATAAAACATCATAGGACGGGTTGTTCCTTTCTCTAAAATATGTTCGAGGAAATCGATGGCTGGTCCATGCGTCATGCTCGTCGCTGGCCGCTACTTTTGGTGGCTAGATAATCCTGTCACCCGGAACTCTATGTCATGTTGTTAAATTTAGAATGAACTTATAGGTATTTCAAGATCTTAGATAATAAGTATATCTTTATAATTGTTACTATAATTAATATAAAGTTAAAGTTCATAGTATTTTTCTGCTCCAAAAGAGGGCTATTAGAGCTATGTAGATATAATATGCGGAAATCTAAAAAAATGGGTGAGAGTTTCTTATCACTTCTTCTCCCCATGACAAAGCCGCTTTACGAACTGATGTACCGTCATGACGTTTACAAAGCGTTTGTTCGAAGTAAATCCATCCAACAACATTATGTTACAAATATTGCTTAGTAGATTAAAATTAATTATTTATAACCATTGATCAGGCCGGTCCCAGTTACCATTAACCATTCGTCTATAACAATTACAGGGCCGGTCCGAGTAACCATAGTAACCAGTTAATTGTAGAGATCCGCGTACTCACAAGGAGAACCATTAATTAAAGTTATTTAACAAGTGTCATTGTCGACGCCAGATTTCCTATCGTCGACTGGATTAAATAAAATTTTATTATATCGAGCCATACACCTAAACCTATCAAACAATTACTCTAATATTACTCCATTTACCTACTCTGTCAATCATACTTCATCCTTCATCTATCTGTCAAATACAACATTCATTCATTCTTCTACTTCAACTACTTGCACACGACACCTCAACTACACAAGAACTATTTTATCTAATCCTGTTAAGACAGACGAAATATAAATCTTTAAGAAGATATCCATCTTTCTTTTGTTCATCGCGAACAGTCATAGATTAATTTAGTACCATATGTAAATAAATATTTTTTTTCCATAAAAACCAATATATAATATAACTACCCCTGAGTGCATCCTTTTCAGTGTTGATGCAATATGTTATATTATTGTCACTCACTGATTAAATATAAGTATTTCTACTTGTTGACCCGACAGACGTTGTTCTGTACATAATAAAGAAAATACTTTTTTTTTTATTAATCTGTCAATAATATTTCATAACATCAAGAATTATTTCGTAAAATATTCTCACTGTTGTTATAATGAAATTGTTTCACACCCGAACTGTCAAACCGTGCCTCAATAAAATCTCTCATAGAAACTATGGCCATACAAAACAAATATTGGAAATAAAAATAATTATGGTACCCAAATCGAAATAAAAACTATCCTATCTCTCAAGTTGAATTAAACTGCACTACATGAAGGAATCCCCATTAAAATCCGTTCATTAGTTTAGTTCACTGGAAACAAACATCAGGACACTGGATTTATATATAAAGATAGTATTTTTTTTACTGATCTTATTGATGTCATAAATTTTAATAATGAGACGAAGTAACGAGACGTGCAAGACATTCGCCTGAGTGGCCGAGGCCTCATCAGCCTTGCTGTAATGTGACTTGCTACGGCGCCCTTCAAAAATAATCACAATGCAAACACACTACTGCTTTTAGCGGCAAAAGGTACCAGTCTGGTAACCAATTTCCCGGCGTCCTGTGCTTAGAAGCATCCCTTTCGTAATTCTATAAGAAGAAATACTTTGTTATGTTTTTAAAGTGATAACCCTCACTTCTAGGATTAATACACAAAAAAAATTTGAAAAGAAATTTTATGAACGATGCGGGACTCGAACCCTAAAAAGTGCTCTGCCAACTGAGCAAACCGTCCGCTAAGTTCCGCATCGTGCATAAAATTTTGTTTTCAAATTTTATTTGTGTAGAAATAATAGTGGTCGCTCTAAAACCTCTCTAAAATAAAAAATCCCTCTAATGTCTTGAGAAAAAGAAGAAATGAAGTGCCAACTGCGATCCCTTAAAGATGTAATAAAAATTCTAACACTGCTTAGGTAAATCAAAAACTATAGGCTAGAAGCCATTAATCTAGAATCATGAAACTTGATAACTAGCAAGATCACACACTTTCTGAAGCACTTAAGTATGTACTAAATCTGCCATATAAAAAGGTCTTAATCTGCACTGATAGTAAGAGTGCATTACAGCATATAGCTCGATGCGCCTCTGGCCGCAGAGGTGTCTCGATGGCTTATGTTATACTCTCAAAGATTTTGGATTTTAATAGAAATAAAAAAGAACTTAGATTGTAATGGGTTCCATCGCATATTGGTTTAAGGGGCAATGAGGAGGCGGACAGACTGGCTAAGCATGCAACACTGAAGGGAAAAAAGATGTATATTAAACCGGATTTTACTGAATTCTTACCAAAATATAAAAGGACACGTCAGGATTTATGGGGTCGTAGATCTTTAGAAAAAGGAATTTGGTATAGATCTTTGCAGTCTCAGCCTCCTCATATACCGTGGTTATTTTATGTAAAGACTAAAAGGAGGTTGATTGTTTGTTGACACATGCCTTTGAATAAGTTTAAATTTTTCATGAAAATTGCGGAGTCACCTCTATGTGAGTTATGTGGAACAATTGAGGATGTTGAGCACTTGTTAAAGGAATGTGTCCGATTTCAGTCTAGTAGGGACAAAATTGTAAGACTTATGGGTTTGAACAGATTTGATACGGGCATGTTTGTATGTAAATATACTTGCCCGTCCTGCATCTATGGATGCCATAAGTCTGTTTGAATCCATAAGTCTTATTGTTTGAACACTATAGATATAATTTGCTTTTGGTGTTATTAACTTTTTTTTTTTTAGTTTGTTAAGTTAAGAATTTTGTTTTACTTTTGTCTTTTTAATGTACTTAGATTATAATGGGGCTGACATGTACATACGTATAAAAGCCCCTAAATCAATAAAGAAAAAAAAAGATCACACACGAGGAAAATATCTGAAAATCGTTAGTTCTTGTATAATCCGCGCGCTATAAGAATAGAATGCCATTTTAGTGCCAGTCACCAATCACCAATCAATAGAGCCTTTTGCAAACTAACGACTGACTTCTGACGTCATAGAGACCAAAGAGAATATAAACACTTCGTTCATTGGAGACGTTAATAAGAAAATGTTCAAGGTCAATTCAGTCTTTGTTCTTGTTATAGGTAGAACCTTCTGAACGCATATGCTATATTCGTCGATTTTTTATGACTTAAGATTAAATCAAACTAGAATTTTCAACCAACTCAACCGTATAATCATACATTTTATTCATTTCAAAAACGGCTTTTTTAAAAAAAAAGTCTTGCAAAAAAGTCTCTATCTATACCGTACTACCTAAGAACAAAAGCTTTTTTTTTACGGCAATTTTATATTGTAGTGTGTATTGGCTGTTTGTAAAGATGCTTGTGTGCGTGGCATTTGACCGTCAATGGCATCTTTAAAATTTTGTAACCTATAAATGCTTCGTGCTATTAATAAAATACAAAATACTTACTGTTATCAGTAAGTGTTTTGTATTATTATTAATATATGATCCCAGTATCTTTCTTATTTCTTGTAGTATTATTTTTACAAAGTTTTACTACGCAACCCGGCATTTTAAAAGATTAACAGAAAATGTGGCACGTCAACGTCACACAATGTTCGACACTGGCTCGAGTAGCAGTTGCCGTACTTTGCGACTAAGCCTGCGGTATCTAGTTAGAGCGCAGCGGAGACCAATCCTTAATATAAGTTTTTGTATGTTGTGGCACCTATATTCAGTGCACTTACAATTTTATTTAGACATTTACTTATTTTAAGATTACTTTTAGTGTAACTGTAACTGGATGTCCTTAAATAAATAAATAAATAAATAAACATCTTAATTTTGTTACAGTTATCCCGGTCATTGTAACATCGGTAACTATATTACCGAATGGCAACAGTCCTGAAAAGAAAATGATTGCTGATTTGATAGCACAACACAGTGAGATTAAAACAATGACATCAAGGCCAGACACTATTGTTTTAAATAAGTATTTGCCTAACAGGCCACATAAAATTAATAGTACAAAGATAGGAATAAACGAAAGGTATCGACGGTTGATACCATATATGACATTTTACTATGCAAACGACGTAGCTACACCACCTACAGAAGCGCAGCACGATGAAGTGAAATCGATAGAAGTTGAAAAGGCCCAAATAATTGAAGCTGGAAGTATTGAGGAAGAAAGGGAACCGAGAATAATTCATTACATTCCACGCCAGAAAAATATCCCGAGATATCAGGGCAACCGTTTGACGCAACATAACATCGCATCCGCTAATCCCACTAAACTTTACTATAAAGAGGTTCAGCCTACATTTTATCAAAACTCACAAAAATTCACACCGAACTATAATCCAATTATACAATTTCATAATGTGGCAGATCGCGAGCGCGAATATGAGAGATTTGTACAGAAACCTGTAAAATCCAGTGCATCATATTCTACGCATCCTCGAAAACCTATCTTTAATACGTATCAAAATGAAGATGAAAATATACAATACTATCAAGCAGAAAAAGATGAAGGTCCTAAATATAAATTAGTCCCATATGAACAAACACCACCTATAAGAGTACTTTCGAATTCAGAGGAAATAAATGTTTATAACAAGCATTACAACGTGCCAGCTCAAATTTCCAAGGAACACGTTTATATTAAACCGAAGCCAATTCACCCACAATATACTTACTATAGCAGTCCACAGTATAAGCCAAGAAAACCACCAACAACAATATCCGAGATGTATTACGAAAAACAGCCCATAATTGAAAGTGGATTTCAGCCAATCTTTTCTCCACGTCAACCGTCGACTGAGAGTCCGCAATATTTAGAAGCATTAAGTAAGCCAGAAAACGAAAAAATACAAAATATACAAGTTGTAACAGAATCAATAAGGCCGCAACTGGAACATACTAGCAAAAAGCCATATTATCAATTGGTACTAGAAGAACCAAGTTATATATCTAAGCCAACACATAATGAAAATACAAAGACAATGAGCCTGGCAGATCTTCTTAATTCACTGCAAATTAATAAATCAATACCTAGGCCAATTACTAAAGAAAACGTTAGTGCATCTATTACTACGTTGCTTCAAGTCTTAAATGCTCTAAAAGCCCAGGAGAGTGTTTTGGAAGCACCAGTTTTAAGTACTCCAAAAGCATTTGTCCCAACAGAAGTATCAATAAATACTACACCAAACCCCATAGCGCCGCCAGCTACAATTCGGCCTGAAACGCAGAATACAGATTTTAACGAAGAGCCTTATTTAGCAGACGTAAATCCTCCTTCGCAACATTTGGATGGTAAGGTTTTATAAAGTAGTAGGTTTTCTAATACAATAATAGTTATTTGTTATATATTCTACAATAATTTATTTTAGAATATTCATCAGGTGGAAGCAGCCAGCAGTATCCCTTACCAATTAATTCCGATGAAGAGGGCGGAACTCCGGGGCGTCCTGGTATTGACTACCCCATCTTAACAGTAATCCCTCAAACTAAATTCGATTGCAAGACTCAGCGGTACAAAGGGTTCTTCGCAGACCCCGAAACCAGATGTCAGGTATGTAAACAAAGAATATAACGCTAGTTGTCGTAGTTGTTGATTGTTGTTTCTGCAAATATGACTTTATTTGATACAGTACCTACCCATTATTCACCGTTTTCTCGGTATTTAGGTTTTACTCAAACAACTTAATAGAAAAAAAAGTCATATACTCGATCGAATACAGTAAGACTACGTGTCACATAGAATAAGACTCCTAACTTAATAGTTATGCATGAACTAAAATAATGTAGAAACGCCATAAACAATTTTAATTATATATAAGACCGTGTTATGTTAAAAAAATTTAGTTTCTGGTAGGATGGTTCGATCAGTCAACCGAGAACTTACTTAGAACCGTTCCAAGGGCATGATCTTACTTGTCTTTGTAATAAAAATGATTTAATAAAACCATAATATGTCCTAGTCTTAGAAAGTGCGACACTCGTATTACTTATGAACAAATAACATAACAGTATTTACAGTCGAAATAAAAGATAATCTTGATATATGCTTTACGACTATATCATATATATAATAATAATATTTGAGTAGGTATCAATAGATTACATCTAGCGAGTAAAGCATATGTTATATTATTATAATATCACAAGGGCCATTGAACGATTAGCAGTTTGTAGAATAAAATAATATTGAAATAAAAAATAGTATCATCATCATTTCAGCCGAAAGACTATCGCAATGACGATCGGTCCTGTATAAAAATTAGTAACTATAAAATAATGTAATTCCAAGTGTTATTAATACTAATCTGTATGTAGTCCGATATAATGATCTTGACGAACGTAATATACTTCTTTCAGGTGTGGCATTACTGTGATCTGAACGGCGGCCAGGCATCTTTCCTGTGCCCCAACGGAACTATATTCTCTCAGGCGGGGCTCACCTGTGATTGGTGGTTCAATGTACGATGTGCTTCGACGGCCCAACTCTATGTACTTAATGAGAGTCTATATAAATTTATATTGCCACATTCTCCCAAGTTTCCAGAGGATTACAGTGGCCCACTAGTTGACAAGTAAGTTGTGCTATACATACCAAGATTTTAAGGGCCATTTCAAAATATTAAGTTTAAATCAAAAATGTTTGATGTCCAAATTGCCACCATAGGAAGACCATTTATGTAGTATTAGCATGCCAAAAGAAAAACCCAATGTATTGATACCATTTAATCTTTTTACTCCAACTTTCATGGTAAGCTTTAAGTGCCTTTTCAGACTGCTGCGTTCGAAAGCGATGCTGGAGATCGGATTTACCTTCTTGATTTGGCGACTGTGCGTAGTAATTAATCCTTATTAACAGTATGCTCTTTTACAGATATTTAACTCTAAAATTCAAAGAGATGGAAGAACAATTTAAGAAAAATAAAAAGAAGACCGCATCGGAGACGACTGAATCTTCTGATTCCACCGAGGTTGCAGAAAACAAGAGTGAAGAAAGTTATAACAATGCGGATGACGTAAAAAATGGAGGTGTCATAATTGCATCGGCGGGTTCTACCGGGAACGTGGAGAGATTACATGACAAGTAGAATATGAATGTAGGGCACTCTCGTAATCCAGACGGCGAATTAACCGTAAAACGTAATTCACGATCAAATGTAATGTTGTCTCTGTTATGCAGTTATGACGTCAGCAATGTCAGAGTCAAATGAAATCTAAATAAGAATGTACGTCCTACACTGACCTCTACTATTTACCACTGGACTGGCGGCTGTCAAAGTCCTTTTGTGCCTGTTTGATGTTCGCCATTTTGGCGCTGTTGGCCATGCAGCGTGAGTCTGCGTGATGTGCTAAAACTAGTGATGACAACCTCAGCTAAACAAACATACAACGATAGGAAAACTATTTACAAAAAAATGTGTACTTTATTACGTTGATTCCTGAAGTATAAATAACACGGAAAACGACTGAAATTAATTCAAAATGCAAAAATACTTTCAGAGTATTGTACGCTTCTCTCGCAGACATTTGTATTATACGTCAAAATTAGTTCTCTGGACACTCGCGATTGGCGTTTCAAATAGGCACAAAAATATTGCTGTGAAACACATGGAACTGCCTGTCCAGTGGTATTTATACAGGTTAGTGACGTCCTAGAGGTCACGTAGCTGCGTTAGACATGTCGCTTCACAAGTGACTTAGGACTAGCATGTGTAGTGATGTAGTATTTATTAATCGGAATTGTGAACATGAAACAACGCGTTAACATGATGTATTTTGGGCAACATAATTAAAGGCGAAGTACTTCCACAGCCTACAACTGTAGGTACAAATCAAAATATTACAGTTCATCGGCAAGTCTTTTTTTAAATAAGCTGCTGTTTTTTAACTATGGCAATCATTTTTCATTGACATTCATAATTTATTCGTATTGTCCACCATTGCTATACAAACCCCTCAAGTCTCAATATCCGGAGCGTTGCAATCACAATGTTTCATACATTTCATTGCTACACGTACATATAGAGGGCAGTCGACCCGCAAGGAATTAGCAGTTAAAGCATTTTCTATAACATTCTTATTTATATTTTTTTGATTTTAACAATGCAATTGATTTTGGATTACAAATTGGGAAGCCTTCCGGAAAAAGGATCTAACCATCTCTTCGTTTGTTTCACGTTTAAATTTGAAACGTCAAAACGCAATTAATTACGGACGCATCGCTATGGTTATATCTTTTGATTTTATTAAACCTATGCTTTAATTGGGTTATTTCGTCGTATATGTAAAAGGACCCAGATAGTGCTTTGATTAAATATAGGCTAACTAAAAAAAATGTGAGCCGTCACGGGACGCCTGGCAGATGTGAAACATCGACATTATTTTGTAAAACTAAGATGCAGAAAAGAACATATTGTGATAGGAACTAAATATGTCATAATGATAAAATAAAATATTACGATTTTTTTCCAGATAACGATGACTATTTACTGAATAAACATTTATTTTCATTAAATACAAAAATTTACGAATTTATTTCAAATCGTGATTACTTAATTCGTTTAATCAGTGACTTCGGTAATAGTTTCGATGTTGCATCTGAGGACGATATTACTGTGACAAGGCGACGCGTCGCCACGGCATGCGTCGCCACGCCAGAAATCGGTTTTACGTGCGGCTATAGATGTTTCACATCAACAATTAAAATTTTAGATTCAGCTCAACAGCTATGCGCGAATACATCGCGTTGTATTCTTGACAAAACAAATTTAAGTTATTATTATTCATACAAACCATACTATACTTACCCATCTAAGTTTTATATTATTTCCAGCGATTCTTCCTTCTGTCAATAACTGTACGAGTATGCTGAGTTTTGACGAAGGTTTTTTTTATGGTATAAACGAACGTTCGGGTCATCTGACACCCGGTGGTAAGTGAACTCCGGAGCATAGTCGTCCTTTTAGGCAACCACGTAGTTTTGACGTGGATATTCCGCTCCGGGAAGTACGTACGTTGTACTTGGAGAGTTAAGAATAATAGAATTTCCTTCATTTTATTCTGTTTGCTAAGGAACAATGGTAGGTGAATGTGTATTAGATATGATTTTAAGTCCGAGTTTAATAAAATCCATTTCACGACCTGCGTGCCGTATTTTCTAGAAACATCTATCCTGTAACAGCTCAGTATATAGTAAACTGTGATAGTTTTGAGTACCCATTATTTATGTGAATGTAAACGAGAAAAACATGTCAGGAATTGAGCTTTCCATATGACGCCATGTTTAATTCTTGAACTAAGTCAGAAATGCCATTGACGTACAATAAACACTTACGGCCGTTCCCAATATTCAGTCTATCTCTTACTTGAGATAAAATACTTTTGTGTCCCAATAAACTTATCGACGGTAACTCACCTTATCCGCACACGCTGTGTGTGAACGGGACGACGTATACCTTACTAGCGATAGAAGTTTGTATGGAAATTGCGATTCACGCGTCCCAATATAAGGCGATAAGAATGACTTACTTAATTACTGACAGTAGAAAGTAGTAAAATTAAATAATAAAATAAATATTCATTCTAATTAACACCTTATTTCGTCGCAGTATTGTTTAAAGTCTATTGTATTAAACTCTGCCTAATAGACGCATAGGCAGAGTTTTGCTTTTTGAGCGTGAGTATGTTTATTGTGCGTCAATGAGAGAAGTGTATATGTAGTTATTGTTTTAAGTCTATTGTCGTTGGTTTTAAACATAGCAATTGTGTTATAATGGCTTACTTAGTTTGTTTAATTATGAATAGTTACATTTAACGTGACAAATTAAATTCTTTATTTTTTACTTTGACCCAGAATTATTGTAACACGTATGTAGGTCTATCTAAGGAAGTGTGAGAGTGGTGCATTCTAGAATGAGATCGATCCTATTTATTGATATTTCAAGTTAAAAATAGGGTTGCCAATTTTAATTAAAAGAAATAGAGTATACTATCTAAATTCAAAGGAGGTTAATAAAGAGTGCGTACTTCCAAAAAGAGTATCATTTATTTTATAGTTTTAAAATGGTATTTTTTGTACATGACATTAGCTGTGGCTGCGTTCAGAAATGTCCGAATATGGCTTGGGGAATTTTGGATACCAACGTATTAACAGTAAATAGTGGATTTTTTGGTTTATTTATTTATTTATTTACATTAAAGTTTACAAAAGAAAATACTTAAAGCTAGCATCAGAAAACCACACGGGTTTGTAATATATGCTAACAAAGAGTTAAATCTAGGTACATTAACTACAGAACATTAGTGCCAGTTAGATAAATTGTGTAAATATATTTATTTTAGGTGACTTAAAAGTATGACTTCAGTTTTTTCTTAATATTACAAGGATTTATACAGTTCCGTACATCAGTGGGTAATTCATTAATTAGGCGAGGAACTAGGTAAGCATTCGTTCGTTCGCCATATCTATTGAGCGCGCTCGGAGCGCATAAACAGCCCCGAGTGACGGCCCGCGTGCATACAGGATGTTGTACTTTATCCCAGTATTTAGTATTGAAAAAGTTTTCTTTTAACATTGAATATTTCATTAGTACCTGCACCGGTAAAATTTTGCAAGTTTAAAAAGGTCAGTTTCGGAATAGTCACTATGATTTTTGTTAGGCAAAAGTTTTAATATTCTTTTTTGAAGCTTAAATATTTCATTCAAATAGGAGTTATATGTACGTCCGTAACTACTCAAACCATATTGTATATAAGATTGAGCTAGAGAATTATATAACATTAATTTTACATTAAAGGGAATACGATTTCTTAAAATCGTCATATTAGCTAAAAATTGCCTAAGCTTATTGCAGACGTATTCAATGTGGTTATTCCAATTAAATTTACTATCTATATGTAGGCCTAAATATGTAACAGAGTCATCGACTACTTCGATAGCGGGGCATTTACAAATGCTGTTATTTGAGTGCAAACAACTATGGTCGTGGGAAAGAATGTCATCCATTGGACGTTTTGCGAGGTTTGGTGATCTTATGATTATTAGCTTAGTTTTACCTGGGTTAATTACCAAACCAGCATCGTGACACCACTTATTCAATGAATTAAAATCAGCCTGCAGGTGGTCACGAGCATTTTTAAGATCTTTATCAGCGATCAGAAGGCATGTATCATCTGCAAATTGATAAGACATGCAGTAATTTATGCATTTATGCATATCATTTACATATGAGAGAAAGTGAAGAGGGCCCAGCACTGAGCCCTGCGCTGTACCTTCTGTAGATGATACATGCCTACTATATGCAGTATCGATCTTAACTGTAAAAGTTCTATTATGGAGATAATTTTCGCACCATTTTAATAAAGGTCCACGAACACCACAACTAGCAAGCTTCTCTACCAGGTGTTTATGCTTCAAAATCTCAAAAGCACGCGAAAAGTCAATAAATAAAGCCAGCACCTGTTCTTTCTTATTCAGATGATTGTTGACTTCATTTGTAAATTTTGACAGAAGATCAGATGCGCCTTTATGATAATGGGTTTGCGTAACCATTGGCCTAGTGCCAATGTAGAAACATTTGTAAAAAAAAGTATTTTAGAACTCTATTAGTGTTATAAATTATGATATATACAATACTCTATTTTAAATTACGGTTGGCAACCCTAGTTAAAAGTGCAATGTAGGTATTAGCTATACAAATAGATAATAAGTATTTTTATGGTGCAATAAAACCCGTCTAAAACGTTTGACTTTCATTTCAATAAAAACACCGTTTGAATTCTTAGATTTAATTATATTTACAAATGCATGACCAGTATTATTTAGTTTACCAACATTCAATTAATAACATTAATAAATCTTGTAGTTAGTTTACAGAACATTGAATTATCGGAGAAAAACAATAAAAAGAAACTCTCATGAAACCTTCGTTCTACATTCTTAGATTGGGACTGAACACCAAAATACACATATTAGATGTAAGATTAAAATCTTGCTACATAATGAATATACGTTTAAATCTGAAATATTAACTATGATTTAAATGCCACAAATTGTCGATTATATATACACCAATGGATATAAGCACACTGCCTAATGATACCATAACACATGACATTGGACCGTAATAAGCTAATAGAATATATAAATAGATATTTAATATAAGTAATGCAATTTTGCAGATAATAATCATTTTACAAAAATATAATTTAGAATAACGCTAAGGGCGGTACATGACTGCCCTCTTCTGCGCCCCGTTATTTTTGAGCACGTTTCTGGAGCCCGTGTATTTTGAATACATAATTTTGATTTGTTTATCTAATGTTATTGATACTTATTTACAAGCCAAACCTTTCGTTTCTACCAATCACAAGTTGTTGCCTTTCAGTCTTAACGTGTTATTCCAAACTTAAAATCAGCCAATTTCCAAGTCCATTTCAACCAAAGAGTATTTACTATACATTATATATGGGCCTCCGCATGAAGATAATTATACTAACTATCTGAATTTATCTACACAGATACACATATTTCATACTGAATAATCACCGAGATGGCGAATTGCGATTAATTAGAATGGACACCAATTTTAAATCTCCAAACATTCACGAACAAATTTTCTACTCTATCGACAAAAATATTTATGTCAACATCACTTTCAAAATACATCCCAGTGTGGAATCCTCAATTCGTCATAAATTACCCTGTTAGTAATGTACATACTTAATTATACAATAATAATACACGAAAACGTGCAATAAATGCTAAATAACAAATTGGTTGAGAGTTGTTATCAACCAGAAATCAGAGCAAGGTAGGGGTCGAGTGACGTTGTTTTGCGCTCTGACACTGGCGTTGTTATCGGCCGGACCGACATTCCTATATTATCTGTTCCTAGTTCATAATTAGATCAAGTTCAAATCGTATGGGAATACTCATACACATTTTATTTGGAGTTGGTTGCGAAGATAAACCCTATCGCACGAGAGTCCGATTTTGTATGTTCCAAATTCAAAATTGTAGGGTGACTGAAATAAACAACTACCCACCTTCCTTTGATTTTCTCCAATACGACATAATGCTACAAGATAACCTTCAAATCATTTAGACTGTCTTATACTGTATAATAGACGCGTGGGTAGTTGTAGATTTCTATTAAAATTAATACAAGCGTCGCGTTATAATTGGCATTAGCTCGCTCATAAAGTTTCACAGCAATGAAAACTTCGAACAGTCAAGTGTATTATCCTAACACCAAAAATGTCCTACATTATATTATTATGTCATGTCACTATTGTAATTGTGTCAAATGGAAATAATAGCAGGTAGGTATAGATTATATTGCATAAAATTCACAACTACCCGCGTTTCTATTTTAGATCACATAGAACACAATAAACTGCCGATTTCGATAGAATGACGTGTAGTAGGATGACAAAAACAATCTGGATTTTAAATACCTAATCATAATCTAGAAACTTCGAGATATATTAAACGGAAAATTTCAAACTGCCTTAATTTTCTTAAGAAATAAGTCGAAAAACAGAAAGTCACAGTGACCACCAAATTTTATGCTAGAGTAAGGCAGTCGGTGTTTTGTTTTCAGGCTTTTTTTAAATTAAACTCAATTTCGTGGCTCTCGTGCGATTTAGGGTAGATCGACCGATGATAGTTTAATGTTTGAGTAGCAGGGCGGCGTGTTTCAGACGCAGGTGCGAGCGCAGGGTGTCGATGCGGCTGTAGGTGGCCGGGCAGTAGGGGCATAGCGAGCGTTGAGCGGTGTGCGAATGGAAGTGATGCCAGCGGTTGGAGACCTCCTTGCCGCACGACTTGCAGCGCCATAGAGCCGCACTCTCGGTCGCCGCAACGAACATGCTGTGGTACGAGTACTGCGGCGGCGGCACGTGCACGCGCTCTGCAAACAACCGCCTCGCCCGTCACCACTATTTATTTCGTGACGAAACAGACAGTCTAGTATCTGATGTTAAGTAGTACCATCTGAACGTGTTTACATGTGCCCATACCTTGGCACCTCCCTTCATACGGGGAGTACAACAGTACAAATCACAGATGGACCTACACGAGGGCTTACGCGTGCATCCAGGGCCCCATTACCCAATGAGTTGGACAATAATAAACAAACAAATAATAAAAAAACTGAGAAATCCCCCCCCCCCCCTCTTATCATACAATTACCCAAACTTTTTTTGAAATTGAAAACATGATAATTAGGCCTTAAGTAGTATTAGTAAGGGCCCCACAAACTAATAGTCTACCCCTGGCACAAGATACTGGCCGGCAATGTCGCGCGGAGTCCAAACAAGCAGTCGGCAATGAGTTTCTTTTATTATATTATAGTTAATATTGCAACAGCTTTCTTGACGGGGTTCTCGAAGAGACGAACGGGCTTCACTTGATTTTGTAAGTGATAACATAACATCAATCATGCTCCACCTAGCGTGCTGTTAGCTTAAATAATTGAGCAAATCTATTGAACTAAAGATATCCGTCTAATAGCGGAAAATTAACCCTTAGAACAACAAGAAACCAAACGTGAGGTCTCTCAATAGAAGTGATCTGAGCTCCTAGTACTACTAAGAATGAATTTACAACAGCAATCCAATGGAGACAAGTGTCGGTTGAGCTCTGAATAAATTTAAAGCCAACAGTGAGTCTAACATGTATAATGAGGTAATTTACAGTGAATCGAGTTTCGTTCTTTTTTGATTTAGCTCATGTTACGACACCAAATAACATGCATCCAAGCATTGCTGCAACTATCAGCGAACAGAATGCATCTAAACTGCCCACTGCATTGTCTATACAAACAATTCACAAATTATGTGACTTTTTAAAACTATATTTGAACACTATTAGCAAAATTAACGGATTTTTACCGCTATTCGGGTTTTTTTTTTAGTTTCTCCATATTTGATGTTATTTCTAACATTATGAACACGGGGTGACTGTGTTATATGGGTATAATAGGAGGACAGATGAGTGATCACCTCCCAATATCCTGGAACACCACAGCGATCGAAGGACTGTTGTCAATAAGGTACAAAGGTGTACCTATACGCTTTTGTTTAGTTTTGACTCAATAATATTTGCGATAAGTTGGTAGGTTAGAAGAGAAATCGATCTAATTCTCTAAGTATTTGATGACTCAGCCGTTACGCTGGGTTATATAACACTCGTTTGGGTGTAGGCAGCCCATGTCGACTATGGGAGACTCGCTTGATGTGTATATTCGTGTTTCGTATTATTAACCGCATTGAATTATTCAATTATATCGTGTTGTTTAAAGCACACATGGTTTTTTTTGCCATTGATATTACTAAACAGGAATTTCAATTAATAATTAGCATCATTTATATATTAGAACCGATAAATTATAACACCAGTCACAAGAGACCGAGTTGGTATCGACGATAATGAAGTCTGACGCGGTAAGGGACCAAAAATGCGGGTAGATCGATATATCTGCTAATAACTACCAACTTCTCGCTAAGCACACAAGTCGCCCTGTGATCATAAACTGTGCAATAACGCTAAAATATACCTCGATGGTAAATATCCCATTACTATTGCCAATAGAATTCGCAAATGGGATTGGTACTTGTGACACGCACAACAGAAACTACATGAATTGTAACATACCACAATTTAATGTAAAAATTAGTAATAAATACAACAGATAAATGCAGGAGTTTGCAAGTTAAAATTGCATTACATAACATCAAACAATGTGAAATAAAAAAATTGCATTAGCTGCTTGCACAAAACAAAATTATTTAAACTATACTCGTAATGGAGGCATCAAACCAAGACATTAAAAAAATTATTATAAACAACAAATCGCTCATAAAATATTTCGTGTAAAATATAACAAGACATTTAGCTAGGTTCGGAAGATTTGACACCCCCGATGCAGACGTGTTACGTAACGTAACATATTAGCTAAAGTATAAGATACTAGCTAAAGTATAAATAAAATAACTGTAGACCATTGCTATCCTGAAAACAACCAGACTTCATCCTGCATTCCGTTGACTTTCATTTATAATCACTCGTTCTGATATTAAGGTTAAATTTTATATATATACAATAAAATGGAATATCCAATTGGCCAAACAAGTGACTAGGTCCGCAACATCTTTCGAGCATTAAACCAAATGGAGACGGCTGTTTAACAGTAAAATCCAGAGACATTTCAAAGAGAATAGACCAACTATAACTTGGCCGCTTATTGACATCTAACGACGTTTGATGCGCGTTCAGTCCCAAAACGTGCAACGCGAGACGAAAAGCGACAAAATACCATATGTAAAAATAGAACCGTAGTTCAAGCTCACTGTAAAATTACCTATTACGTACCAGTCAGTCCAATTGACTCAGTTTACTTATTAAATATAAATATTAAAACGTATGTTATTGTGTATAATGCTACCAAATCATGAGAATTGTTGTTTCTGGGCACTTATACAACACAATTATTATAGAACTTAGTCGGAAGCGATGCGATTGGTTAATTTTCATTGCGTCATGGACGCCACGCCCGTACCCCCCGCAAAAATGGGTTGACGCGGATTTCATAGCAAAATTTTTTTGTATTGTCGGTCTATTCTCTTTAAATGTCTTTGTGTAAAATAATTACGAGAATATTCGGCATATATAAGTACTCTATTCACGCAACATCCTAAATATTCTTCATCATAATGTTTAAGATTATACTTGGGATAGTTTGCATCATAAGCCGTAGTGACTGACTTTTTAACGATTTTCCATACGCATCTCCGTTTGGTGAAACACTCAAAGACGAGACCTTATTCTCATAAGACTAAATTTAGTAATTCGTCAACCTTATGTGTAAAATTCCATATGGCATTATGTAGGCTTTCATTGAGTCTAATCCTTCGTTTAATTAAGTGGCATTCTTTCGAAAGCTGAAATAAGAGATCAAAGGAAGATATTTTCTGAGCCAAACGATGTGATACTCCAATATATTCTGGCCAGACACTATCATAGTATCCTAACCTAAAATATCTAAAATAATATACTATGTTACAGCAAAGTTTTATATATATTAAAAAATTGGTCTCGATATACAGAAATACAAAAAAAAAATACAAATGCATTCACGATTAGAAGCGTTTGACGCAACGCAAGCAGCCGCCTTCCGGGGCACAACCACAAATCGGATAGCTATGATCTATTCCAACAATAGAAACATTATTGCGCGACAATAAATAATTAAACAGTATCAACTAATACGATTGGCAGAGGTAAACGAGCTAAATCTTAAATATTACCAGCTATTAAAAACCTGTACAGTACCGTAACCCAAAACGCCATATCACTATGCATTTATAGTTAGGAGTAGTTCACTTATATGTAAATACAAATAGGTAGACATCTTCTTTAAGACAATTAATTACTTTTAAAATATCCTTTAGTTTGGTTACGTAATTAAATAACTAGTTATATTGCACTGAGTATGAAATGCTATCAAATAATAAGCGCCCACATTACAATGAACGGCTGATATAAAAACTCTTTGATAATATCTTAAAAATAAATATAATCTTTGTGGAAGAAACATTTTGATTATTTAAATATTAAATCCTTAAGGAACGCGGAGCTTGAGTGCTTTTCATCAAGTGGGCCCCTATATTTAATAGGTTATATTTAATCTACGATACAAGTTATAAAAATGTTGACTATTATATTAAAATTGCACAAGTGAGTTGCGTTCACAGCTACCGTCAAACAGCAGTATTGCCACAACTATGAACATATCTGAAGTTACCCACGGACATTATTAAATTAAATTAAATGCGTAATACACCGTTTGGTTGACCAACATCGATTGTATACAAAACTGCGTTAATTATTCTAAAATACAATTAAAGTTCCAAGAGGTCAGAATCAAATAAAATATAAAATCTCGAGTGATACTGTAATCTCTGCATGTGCACGACGTAACGTATAACCCGCTGTCACCCGCCACACTGACAAATGACAGTGACACTGACAGATGCGACCTCAATCGTTGGATGCTAGATGCCTTACATTTACCTCAAATTAACTAATCAATAAACACGTTATTTAACATTAGAGTAGGAGTCGAGTCGTAACGTTTAAACACTCTTGGTTCTAGCACCATACCAATTTATCACATTTCAGTTACTGTACCACTCTAAAAGTGTTTCGCTAAAAGTTTAACAATCTTAAATCTTAATTGAAAAATACATAAACGCTAGGTTAGTCCCAATCATAGAATGCCAATATTAGTCACAAAACGCGCGACCTCACATCGTCGCATTCCTACTTACAAAGTAAAAGAAAGGGGTCTTGGACCCCAAGCACCGATCACTCGAGGGACCTCTAGCATACCCATAGACAACTAAACACCTATCAACGACAAAATAAAAAAACATCTCAACATCTCCGCTCAAATATTCTAATGACCAACTCAAACAATCCAAATCATTGTTACTATTAGATGAATCAATAAAAACAAACAACATTAATAAATCATACTATATAGATAGATAAAATATATGAAATTATATTAAATCAGACAATAGAATATCTAAGTATAAAAAACAATCTCGGTAAATAGTTCGACTATTCTAGTATAAAAAAAAAAAATCTTTTCGTATGTTTCCTTAGGCGCTATCCGTAATACATCACAAATCCTTAATAATTATCCATCTTGCAAAAGGCCTCATAGAGTAAAAATGCATCTACACTGAGATTCAGTCAATATTTATATGTCGTTGACTAACGACAGATCACAATCTCTTGCCAGTCCTTCATTTCATTCCTGGTGTTATCCCGCAACGCACATAGGATATACTATTAACATAAATATAATTAGCTACAGGAAACTTATAATTTCCTATCTAACGAATAAATATAACGAGAAAAATGGGCCCGGAATGGGCAACTGTTAATAGCCTGCATAACTTCGCGGTCGGACCGCTCGTAATAAAGTGTATATACTTAAAATAGCTTAAGATATCGATACAATATAAAAAATAATATGGTAATAAAATTAACATCATATTATTGCTTTTGCCCGTTCCCGTATAGCAATTGGTATAGAACAAAATTTACTTAACTACTCACATGTGTCGCGTCTTGTGGCGCGATCACAATATACCTTATAGAGGAAAAGCCCTCATTATAGCTCCTCACGCGGAACCTTATAAAACTGGGGCAAGTACGCACAACCGAGACAATACTAGAGGCATCGCCGAAAAGAACTCGAGGCCCGCTTAAGTAATAGCACTTCAGCTTAATCCTAGATAGGAGTCTTTGTTTGACACGAGGAGAAGTGAGCTGGCAGAGGCCGGCGCGATCACTGCGCGTCCAGCCCGAGCCAGTACATGGACAATCAGTCGAAGCTCGCGTGGAGATGGTTCGCGAAGTGCGGAGGAGCCGGCGCCGTGGACTCGAACTTGCGCGTGTCGGGATTGTACGCGGGGTGCTTGAACTTGCAGTGCGTGCGAAGGTTGTCGGAGCGAGTGTAGGTGGCGCGGCAGAGCGGACACTCGAACCGGCCGGGGAAGTGAACGTGGTAGTGATTCCGGATGTGCGTCACCACCTTCCCGCACAGCTTGCAGCGGTGCAGGTTGAGGGCGCCCGCCACGCGCTCGAACGTCAGCCGCATGTGCCAGCCTTTCGAGCCTGCAACCAAGTTGCGACCAGCTGCTACACTTCACCGCAACCCCATCCTCTCCACTCCATACAACCCACACATACCCTACCCCCAACTCTCACTCAACAATGCCACGGTGCTAACTCAAAATGCCATACGATAGCTTTCTAGAAGTTTGTCACACGACCATAATAGCTGCCTAGAACAAGGACAGCTATAAACATAAGCCTTCTTATCCATCTTCGAAGAGATTCTCATGATATTATATTATGCACTTGAAGTATCAATATTTTAAACCAATTGAGTGGATCACGTTTACGGCAGAACTGCGGTGGTTGAGCAATACTCTCGCGGAAGTGACACTTAACTTATATTTTTATTTATAGCCAGTCTGTACTCTATACTCTGCGCCATATTTCACCACGCAGATAGACAATTAACAAGTTAACTGCAATTATTACAAATATTAAAAAAAGCTTTCTTCATTCGACATTTGTCGAATTGTCAACAGACATAATATGTCACTGGCAAAGGTGAGCTGGGTGAAATAGAAATAGAATAGTGAAAATCTGCGACCGCAAACAATTCTTCAAGTATATAAAATCTAATATCCTGAGACGTAAGTTTATTTGTTTTTGTCGTAACTTTGTTCCAGAAATCTATCATATAGGCTTGTTTGATAGTCTGTGGCAATCATACGCACATTATTAGTGCACTACTCAATGATATGTTGTGTTTCGAGAAACCTAGTCTGCGTTATACAACTGTTGACTTATAAGCTAAAAATTGACAATTAAAATTAAGTTACTTTTGTAAAAAAAAATATAGCACAGTGGCATTTTTGTCTAAATCTTAGTGCATCACTATTAAAGTAGAATTTGGTATGTCAATTTATTGAAGTAGGCGTTACTTTGCGGAAATACATAATCATACAAATGATTTGAGTTTTCTTTAAAGTTAATTCCGCCAATATTTGTATTTTAAAAATTCGACACGTGTTTCGCCTGTACACGACGCATCCTCAGGACGTGTTGTCTCGCCAAAATCTGGCACGAGACTGATCAAGTCAAATCAGTCTCGTGCCAAAAACTCAAATCATTTGTATAATTTGGTATGTCATTTTATTTGTTTTAAGAAAACGTTTACAATGTGTATATACTACACAAGCTTAAAATTAATAATTTGAAATTGTTTGTTTTTTTTTTTAATTTTTAAGGACCAAATTCTACTGTAATAAAATATTGGGAGTAAAATTAGCGCTATATGAAAGCTTCGAATAAATGTTAGAGCTATGCTATAGTAGATGCCCTAGCTATTAAAGCATTAACTGTAATATGTAATACGGTTTAAGTTCCTTGAAGTGAGCTTTAAAGTTAATTTTTACTTTTTAAATCATGCAGAAATGAACCAATGGCTGAAGAAGTGGTGTTTGATATGGCAATATTACATAATATATTTTATCTGCGGTCACCAAGCTTGAAAAACATACTGCAATGTGTGGAGACATGACATTGTCACCTCGAAACAAAGAAAAGCATGGAAAAAAGGATGAAAATGAAAAGAAAAAGATATAAATAAAGAGATATATTTGCAACGAACACACAGTAACGATAGACTTAAATACAAATTAATTAACTTGAAAGTTAAACTAATGATAATAATAAATTAATATTAAGAGGTAATTACACCTGAAAACGCTGAATACAAAAGCAAAATCAGTCTTTGATTAGATTCAGAGTATCTTCGTTAATTTACAAAAACTACGAGGAACAAAAAGAGATCAATTTAGTGTTTATCAAGAGGGGGTCAGATGTCATTTCAGGATTAAAATTGTTCTAACGGCTATACTTGACCGAGACACCACGGTAGTGTAACCAAACGGACACCAGGTGAGTAACTCTCTATTGAGCTCTATGTTTTTGGTAGCGGTGACTGGTTGCGCCACCCGTTGGTGGAATCCCGGTGTAATACAGCCCTAAGACACCATTATTTGTGTAAAACTTTTTGCATTTTGTTAAAAAAAAATGAACTTCAAATGATATCCAACCCTCTTTAACACGTTCAATTTGTACTGTAAAATTATCACATACAATATTAACTCTAAAATACATACAACTAACATTGGTAAAAACTTTGGAATTTGGGATAATATATCTCTTAGAAACGTTTAGTGTACGATCATCAAGATAATTAGTACAAAAGCGAATGTTAGTAAGTACTATGTTAATAACATGTATGTACACACACTAATATTTGTTAGTCATTATACATTCTGTGAAAATGTTAAACTTTGAAGTGTAAAATTAATGAAAAACCACACAAACCACAACTTAATTCTAGTTAAACATTAAAAAGGCCCTTCATAAGCGTACTTCATCGTAAGCAAATAGTTGTAACAGTAGTCAGAATGACCGCTGTTACTTATTTACAAATTAGTGGTTAGTTTGTCGACACGGATGCGACGAAAATATTACACATAATTTTAACAATTTGGCACTCGAAATAAAAGAAAAAACAGCACGTTTAACATGTAGTTTGTATATTAGACGCATTGTTAAGGCCTAGCACAGAGCAATGTTTCATACGGAGATGTCGTTTGAGATTATCAGCCCGCGTCAGTATTATGGGACAGAGGGGGCACTTGTGTTGCTCGGGATTGTGTGATTTCATGTGTTTCTTTATATTGGTCACGTGTTTGCCGCAAACATTACACGGTACGGGAATACTGTACGGTTTGTTGTTGAGTGCCATTTTAAACGATCTTACTAGGTTCTCAATCTTAGCTGTGTTCAGGGTGTTTGTATCCGGGGGCTTATCATTCTCGTCACCATAATATTCACCTGCAAGATATCCAATGTGTTGACAGCTGCGGAGCAACTCAATAGCATGCTGGCTCAAACACACGTCCATATCTACTTTCAAGGCACTCCAAACTCGTTTACAGACTAGCTCAATTGTCACCTTCACCTAACTACATGCAGGCCGTAACGCTCAAATATATCTATATGTATCTCGTGAATAGTTGCAATCGAATCGTCTATCGACCTACGTCCCACCGGGGCGCCAAATCATTATCCATTATGTTAATCACCACACCGATTTCTTCATAAATCAGAATTTAAAAAAAAAAGCATAAAGAAAATAATTTAAAAAGCGGCAAATGGTTAGTGTAAATTAGAAAAGACAAGCAATGGAAGGCATGCGAAGGAATAGAAAGCATGCGCTACATAATTATGAATGATCAAGACATATTATATATATATCCCAATCATTTATAAGAGGGGTGTTGCAAATAATAAAAAGCAGCATATTGATTCTATCCGTTAAGCTGTGACATTTTAGATAAAACTATGTCAGTATTGACATGATAATATAAACACAACGCATAACAGATCGAACAATTCAATAACACAGCAAAAACATTTATTATATTTATCGCCATACACCAAAAATACTCCAACATAAACATTTCATCAGCTTATAAAAATAGATATTACAAAACGTTATTTTTTTTAAAGATATATACGGGCAAAGGTTTGATGGTAAACAGTCAAAAGAATTAGAGTAACAATGGCAGCCTCGACTTACTCTTTGTACATTTATCCATAGACAGAGAATGCACAGAGTAATCCCCGCAGAAAACCAAACAATTTCTAGAAAAAGGTAAATCTTGAAGCTGATGATAAAATTTTCCACATTACATGTGTATTCTCTATAACTATGTTTATTTTTTTTCTATAAGAATGAGTATGTTTGGTGATGTCGATTATTGTCTATCACTTACCGTCAATGGTGTCTGTTTGGTCTTGGTGTGGTTGCATCATCTGTTCCGTTTCGTTGCAGTCATTGCCCATAGGATGCTGTGTCAACATTGAGGCCATCTCAGTAACTCCCATTGGCTGAAAATAATAATCATAAAATTACTAACCAACGGGTGAACACAGCAATCGTAAATCCCAGTAGGCACCTAATATCTAAACATTCCCAATATATACAAATAAGTCAAACAGACAAGGGGTCAGTGGGCGTGGGGTGAGAATCCATTTTTTTATGAAAATAAGGGACGAGACGAGCAGGAGGTTCAGCTGATGGTAATTGATACGCCTTACCCATTAGAATACAATGCAGTGCCGCTCAGGATTCTTGAAAATCCCAAAAATTCTGAGCTGAACTACAATATATTGCGCTCGTCACCTTGAGACAAGATGCTAAGTCTAATTTGCCCAGTAATTTCACTAGCTACGGCGCTCTTCACACCGAAACACAGTAATGTTTACACATAACTCTTTCACGGCAGAAATAGGCGCCGCTTCCTGTGCAATGGAGCCTCGCATCGGTATAATCCATTGGTTAGGTAATGTTCACAACATATTGTAATTGGTCTGTGGAACTGTGGATTTATGTCAGATCTGTATTCCTGTGGTGTCTAAAATCGTTCAAATTTTTTTATCCAGAAAAAAAGTCATGTGCGAGTCACACTTGCACAATATGGGTTCCGTTTCATAGTAGAAGAATTACTTGTCTCTTTTTGGAGTTATTTAGGCGCGTTATGAAAAAATGATGAGAGTGAAATTTTAAGATGCGCGCGCATCACGGTAATACAAAAGTAACAGGGTGAAGTTGGTTCCTAAAATTTTCTAAATTTTTTTTTTGGTTTCTGCGTCCATTATTAGGATAGGCAAAGGGTTCAACCCCGTACAGCCGTATTCGTTGTTTAATAATTAATTGTCAAAGCTATCGTTGCAAGATTTCTACAATATTGTTCTTTCTACAAAGGTAGAATAAGCACGCGGAATAAATAATTTTAAGGATTTTTGCTTAGTTAGGCCAAATAAGTATAACTTCTTGTCTGCATACATAAGGGCACACACACATTTTTTTTATTTCACTTGTTCTTTTTTATTTTTCTTTATTAATGTTTACATATATGTTAAAGTTACTTATTTTGTTAATGGTTCCTTTTTTATATTATAAATTATTGTGACCTTTGTTTAGCAGTGTAATTAATATTATTATTTAACAATATGTAGTGTTTACAATTAAATAGATGCAGGAGAGTTAGCGAAAACTGTATGTAAAACTTAGTTAGGTTTTTAGTGACAGTGGCTTTTTTCAACTGGTATTTTAAGGCTTAATAATTAAATTAATTAAGCCCAGGACGTATTCAAACAAAATAGGGGTATAGAGTGGAGCTACCGAATATACCCGTGAATTCCAACCTATTTATTGCCTATTTTTCCCAAGCATGGCTGAATGCGTTGTTCATAGGAGTACCCCCCTGAGGGTAGTAGGAATGCTGAATTTACAAATTCCGCCGGGGCAGTAAACAAAGCAATTTTTTGTGTGAAGCCGCTTAAAATTAAATTACACGAATATTTAAAAAGAAAAGAACAATTATTTTCAAATACAGTTATGAGACAGCATAGATCTTATTTTAAGCAAAGTAGTATAGAAATCAGTAAAAAGCAATTAATAAAAAATAATTATCAACTAAACGTTAACAATTACGAATTCTTTGTATACTTACGGCCGTTCCCAATATACTATCTACAGATAGAGATAAATTACTACCTTCTACTGTCAGTAATTAGCTGTCAATAATCTGAAGCTGTCCCGATATACCCGATAAGTTATTCTTATCGCCTTATATTGGGACGCATGAATTGCAATTTCCATACAAACTTCTATCGCTGGTAAGCTATACGTCGGCCTATTGATAGACCTATTGATAGAGATAGTGTACGGATAAGGTGAGTTACCGTCGATAAGTTTATTGGGACAGAAAAGAGTAAAGTAATATTGGGAACGGCCGACAGCTACCCGCAGATAAAATTATATTAATGAAGGGCCGTAAAAAAAATATGTTAATATAAAAACTCGATGGACAGCGCGTTAACAATATTATAATGGGCTGATTAAGTCGCCGTGAAATACATAATGTTAATTATGTATTTACATTACACGTCATAACATTATCTAAATATAACAATGCAGACCTTATATTGTGTTTAAAATTTAAATAATCGGTTAAAAATAGGGTTATAATTGTTTAGATATAAAACCAGTTTCAACCGTACTTTATTTTTGTAAATTACTAGTTTGAATATTAATTAGAGACTATGACTATGGGTGTGGTAACGAAAGAATATCAATATTCTTTCTGTAGTTAAGGTGTTACGGCAATTCCTATTTTTCAAGCCAGTGCTGTTAATGCTTTGACAAGATAGACTGTGACTGTAAAAACCTCGAAAAAAAATTGAGTTTGACAGTTAACCCCTATTTTGAGCAATACAGCACGCACGCTAACAAAGTGATATAAAAATCGCGAGTGTAAGACGTAGCGTGTCACTCACACTAAAAAAATAACCTGGCCTGTTTTCATCGGTTCTCTAACAGCAAGAGGCTTCATCTAGACGTAAGCTAGGGTAGGCTATAGGCCCCTTTGCACAGGAAGCCGGCTAGATTATGGGTACCACAACGGCGCCTATTTCTGCCGTGAAGCAGTAATGTGTAAACATTACTGTGTTTCGGTCTAAAGGGCGCCGTAGCTAGTGAAATTACTGAGCAAATGAGAATAACATACTATGTCTCAAGGTGACGAGCGCAATTATTGTAGTGCCGCTCAGAATTTTTTGGATTTAAAGGCATAAAAAGGCATTTATTTTCTAAAAATTGATTCCTTTAGAATTATTTTTGATGTCATTATTTCATCATTTTTGGAGCGGCACTGCATTGTTATGGACAGGGCGTATCAATTACCATCAGCTGAATCGTGCTATACGTAGGTATCGTTCATAAGCGGACAAACATCACAACGGGTAGGTATCATAGTAGTCATAAAGGCGCCTTCATACCGGCAGGTGCGTCTGGTCGTAGCCGGCGTGCGCGTGGTGCGGGTGATGTGTATACGGCGAGTCCGGGTCCGGCTTCACGAGCGGCGTGTGTGCCGGCGACCGACTCACGCGACCCACGCCCGGGGCCGC